>JANRGW010029943.1:0-47525 GCA_024733675.1 Psilopsiagon aymara
AAGGCTGCTATGAGGTCTCCATGCAGCCTTCTCTTCTCCAGGCTGAACAGCCCCAACTTTCTCAGCCTGTCTTCACAAAAGAGGTGCTTCAGTCCCCTGATCATTCTCGTGGCCCTCCTCTGGACTTGTTCGAACAGTTCCATGTCCAAAGATTCTGCAACTAATAAACAACCTGGTTAAATTTTTTCTCTTGTTACTCTGAATATAACAAAGACTTCTTTCCTTACATTGAGGAAATCTGAGCAGTTTGAGCCCATACATTATTCCACCTTGATAGGAGGGTAACTGTCCCGGAGATTGCACAAATTTCCTGTACGCTAGCAGCATAAACTGCCACATTCACTTCATCAAGCCTAGGTGTTAACTACTTCCCATTAACTCAAATGCTCCCAGGTTCAGGATCAAGAGAACCTGCTTAAGCAAAGCATCTGCGTGAGTTCCTCTCAAGTTAATGTTCCATACACTATGCTTCAAAAAGGCTGGCAAAGGAAGAGGGAAAAGCCTTGGCAATTCTGTTTCTTTCACTGTTCGGGGGGCTGGGGAAAAAGAAGAAAGGAAAAAAAGGAAAGAAAGAAAAACTTAATGTGTTCTCTCTCCTTATACCTCCTGTAAATCTGAGTCTTTGTTAAGACCTTTGATACTTTGAAGGGTGGGAGGAGAGATTTGTAATCCGGTCACAGTCAGGAATTTGCAAGCCTGAGGCCCTTGGCCCCAATATGTGAATCCACCAAGCACAGGGCAGAACCAGAAGAGGTACGGTGGCTCTTGTCCAAAGGAATAATGCTACTACGGTATAGGTGATGCAATATTTCAGATGTCCATTTCACAGTACGCACAGGAGGGGAAAAAATATCTGGATGACCTCTCTGTGAAGAGGACTAAGTGGGACTAGGTGCAGACACGCAGTCACAAATGAATATTACATCTGCACAGTGAGCTCACCTTTTACTGACCACAGGATGTTTGAATCAGAGGACCACATCAGTTCATGCAAACCTAATAACTTCATTTCATTAGACCTGGCTTCTACTCTAGAAATGTGAATGATCTGTAGTTTTCTTTAAGCAGCTCTGCTACGGAGGGCAGCCTTGTTCCACTCTTGGTTACATGTATCTAAAGATAAGTCATGTGCCAGAGAAAAGCTTAAGCTGCAAAGCCATAACCGTATGCTTTCAAACCGGCACTTAAAAAGAGTTAAAATAAGTCAAAAGGAAAAGCACCCTTAAGTAGTCTCCCATCCTTTGCTCAGTAAAGACGTTTCACGAATCCCTTCTTGTGAACCTATTGACAAACTTCCAGTAAATACTTCTTAGCTGCCTAACTGGTATCTTATGCAGAGTTCTTGCATCATAGTGCCCTTTGTCGACAAGTTCCTCAAGTTTCCTACTGTGTAGAGAACCATTTCTGTATGATTTTAACTTGACTGCTGCCTTCATTTTTCAGTTCTGAGTTCTTGTATTGGAAGAAAGTTGATTCCTATGCACCTTTTCCAGACTACTTTCTCATGTTTGTCAGCCTTATCATACACCTTGGTCATCAATTTTCTAGGCTGAAAAGTTTCAGCCTGTTCAGTCCTTCAATTGTTTTATAGGCTCCACAGATCTAACTCCGTTGACTAAAACCACTACCTTCAACTCCAGCACAAAAATTAAGGCAAACAAAAAGAAAACACTTCTCAATTGGTGGAGGATTTCTACTCTGGAGCCTTGATATAGGGAGGATATGCAAGTGCAGCTACTATGAAAGAGACAGTGCAATATCTAAAATAAGAACAAAGTAAGGACAACTCACCTGAGAAAGTTGTCCTTTTTCAGGGATTTCTAGGAGCCTTAAGAATTCTAGAGGATTTGTTCATAAAACATGCTAAAATTGTCCTTAGTTATGGGAAGAAATCTAAGAACTTGGAGTAATTAAAAACAACCAAACAAAATGAAACCCCACCTGGTGTGCTTTATTCAGCTCTGGAGTCCTCAGCTTAGGAAAGACGTGGACCTGTCAGAGCAGGTCCAGAGGAGGACCACAAAAAAAAAGATGGAGCAGCTCTTCTATGTGGACAGGCTGAGAGATGTAGGGTGGTTAGCCTGGAGAAGAGAAGGCTCTGAGGAGGCTTTGTTGTGGTTGTTCAGTACTTACAGGGGGACAGATTTTCTCATAGGGCCTGTACAATAGGACAAGGATGTAATCTTTCTAAACTAAAAGACAGTAGATTCAGACTAGATACAAGGTTTATTTTTTATACAATGAGGGTGTCAAAACTCTGGAGCAGGTTGTCTGGAGAGGTGTTTTGTGCCTCATCCCTAGAAACATCCAAGGCCAGATTGTACAGGGCTTGTACAGCAACATGTTGTAGTGGAAGGCGTCCCTGCTCGTTGCAGGTGACTGCAGCAGATGACCTTTAAAGGACCCTTCCAACCTAAGCTATTCTGTGATTCTAATTAAAAATAGTAATAGCATAGAACAGATTGTCATTACCAAAAGAATTTCATTGTACTGAAAGGGATTTTTCAATTTGCACCAATTCCTCTAGTATGCACGCTTTCTGGTAAGGGCACTGGCACCTCAGTGTTTTCCTTGTATACACTCCCTCCTATGTGCCCATCGTGAATTTTCACGAGCTCAAGGCCTCCAGTGTGGTGGAATTGTTTCCTCCTCTCTGAACTTTCCAATTACTGCAGTTCCCTTCTCGTGTCACCTGGTGGCTGCTGAGCCCTTCTGCAGCTCGAAAGGCGCCGCTTGCTCCGGGAACACGAGAGAGCTCGTTCGCAGTCGCAGGAGATGTGTGGTAAGGGTGCATTGGCCGTTATTTTTTTATTCCTAGTTATGGAATCTGACACCATAATTTTTCTGCAAGAAAAACGGCCGGTGCTTTTCATGGAAAAGGGGAAAGAACAGGTATAAAGATTCTAATTTTGAGTGAACTGCTGCTGTTTCATGTAATTCCTCTTGATAGTTGGAAGTGAGACTCAGGTGCAGAAAAATGCTTAATTCTTTATTAACAGCTTCTTCAGAGTTTCATCCATAAGTAAATTGCCTGGGTCCAGGGTGAGCAAGGTAATTATTTTTAACTGTGCTCATCCTGTTCTTCGCCCCAAGCTGGAGACAGTTCAAAACAGAATATCAAGCAAAAGACCAATAAACCCAGTGTCAGCAGTTGCTTAGTTTCTTTTCAAAGTGTCAAGTGGGATCACTATCCTGTATGCATAACTAAGGGGCTTTTTATATTTTGCCAATAAGGGTTGAATTTGCTGGGGAATTGTGAGCAGTCATTTTTAATATCTTGGAATGATCTTGGAATTTTTTTAAGGTGGTGGTTTTGCTTCGTGTTTAGATTTTGATGTGGGTTTTTTATTCCAATAAATACATCCATACAGTGCTTATTTCCTATTTGCCCAGCAGGCTTCTTAGAAGGGGTGTCATGGTGATACATCTTGTTGAATAAGAGCAGGTGGTTTTCACTGTTGTCTGTCATCAGCCTGAGTTTGTGCCTGGTTTACAATGAGAGGTGTGAAAAAGGCAGGCTTTTCCCACAGGGCAAACACACGTTTGGGTGAAGGCTTGTGTTTAAAGGGCAGATAATTAATAGCTGTAAAGGGTCCATTCCTATAAACATAGCAAGGTGGTGATTTTCACTTGAACAAGTACTACCAGGGGGGAAGTTTTTATCTCCCAAAAAATAAATCTGCTCAGGAATTTAAGGCCAGCAAACCTAATCAGAGCCAGTAAGGTTTGTTCTCTTACCTTTTCCAGGTAATTCTATCAATCTGGTTGTGAGTATCTTTGTAGGGATGTCTGAGATGTCTTATATCGGGGGTTGTGGAGGATGAGAGTAGGGTGTGCAACCACTCAGCTCCTCCTGATAAAAGTCTGCAGGTGTCACAGCTGGCACAAGAAGGGCTCCTGATCTGTTTACTTGAGACAAAAGACCCTGCAGAAGTGGTAGCCAGGACATGACCCCGTAGACCGGGGGACAGGGGAGAAGAGATAGCCACTAGAGCCAGTGGAGGACATAAAACAATCTTCATACAACCTGAAGCACACATGGATATGGTGCTTCAGGATACCCTTGAGACGTCCAGAAGCAGAGCCTCCTGAGGGCACGTGGACCTTGTATGGCTCTTTCTGCAGGCTGCTTCTGACTAGAAGCCTTGGCATGAGAATCCCAGCAGAGAGCACAGGGGATGAAGGGATACTCCTTGTGAAACATGGCTCATTGCCAAAAAGGTACAGAGAAAAGGAGGTAGAAATAAAATCCTGGCCACTTTTTAATGATACTCCTGAACCTCTGTGAGATCCATACCCTCCCTGCACAGGGTCTGCCTCCTGGCAGCAGAGCCAGCAGAAATCCCTCTGATTTCAGAGAAACAGGTGCTGCATTCCTGTTACTCAAGAGGGAATATTTCCTTTCTAGTTGTCCTTAGATCATGTCAGATTTGAGGACTTGCTGTCAGTCCCCCTGCCTTCCCAGTACTGAAAAATGGGAGCAGCTGCCCTGTGTTTAGAGGTACTCATGCAGTGAGCTATGTTAAGACAGAGTACTTCTCTGGTCTGCTAAACCAGAGCAATGCTGCCCAGAAAAGTTGCCAAGAGCTATGCGATGCTCCCACCAGTGCTTTTCTTTGGTCTTGTCCTCTCATTCAGTGGTGAACCCTGTAAGGGCTCAAGATTCTCTTTCAGCCAGCTTTCTGGTGCATATGGAAGGTTGGAGGGGAAGAGGTGGTCTGCCCTTGCCTGCAACAGGCAGAGGTGAAGTCTGGCAGGGCTGCAGCTTTTTGGGCAGGTCTGCAGGAGAGGGCTGGCTGTCTGGCTCCTCTGGGAGACCACATTTGGTCTTAGGTGTGTTCCCAGTTCTGCTCAGACTCTAATGACCTACTTCTTAACTCTTCTTTTCCCACTGCTTCTGTTTCACTCGTCATATTCAGCTTCCACACAGCTCTTAAAACCATTAAGGCTTGTTCTGCTGTGATGAGGATGGTGTTCCTCTTCCTTCCATCTTTCCTTTTACATGAGTATAGTTTCCTACATGGCATTTGTACTGCCTTCCACCCCCACCCTCTTCATTCCTTCACAAAATAACACTTCATTTTCTGGGTTGCCAACTGCTCTGCCTGAGGTTGTGCAATGGTGGGAATGGAGGTAAAAATAGAGGTGAGTCCTGAGTCAAGATGTGCATGTGGGAGAGAGGAGGTATATGGCGAAAGGGAGTATTCATAGAGCCTTGTGTGGAGGGACCAGCAGCCTGTGTGGTGCAAAAAGATTTTGAACTCACAACAGGGGAACTCTGTGTGGATTGAACACTTCAAAGGGGGAGCCTGCCAACTACAAAACCCAAATCATTAAATAACATGGAGAGCAATGAGGAAAAAGTCTGAGCTGCTTGCTCTCAGGAAAAGAGCGGGCTTCACTCAGCCTCAGTGTAAAGCAATGTAATCCTATTGGCTTCAGGGACCATGCGAGGGCTTATGTCATGGAAGAATTTAGCCTGCTGGGTCCAACAGTCTTAACTTAGGCTGAAAAATTCTTTTGTCCCTTCTCTGTGTTGTGATTGCAGCAATAGGCACCAAAATGTGTGCTGGTTTTGGTTCCAGTGAGGCAGGTTTTATCAGGTTTGTATGAGGGACACTTGTTACAGCTCCGCAGCTCAACTGAAGGGAAAATTTCTTCAGCTTTCCAAAAAGTTATCCTTTGGGGCAGACTTGAAGCTTGGAAAATGTCAAGCCTGAGAGCTGAAACTGAAGGAAAATTACAAGCATTACAGGTTAAGCAGTTATAATGGAAATCCCTTGCCAGGGTTGAGAATAGCCAGTAACAGTATGCCGCCAGCTATTTTACACCGTTTAAATGAAATTCTCTTTTAAAAATATTATAAAATGTACTTTGCAATGAATTGAAGGAGCTCACTGCTCCAGAATGCTGGGGAAAAAGACCTGCCTTGCAAAATGAGCATGCTTAAATACACAATAGTCCTGGCCCCTGTGTTTGTATGACTATGAATGCTTGCTCGTTTTAAAAGAAAACTTCAGTATTAGTGTTTGCATTACTGCTTACCTGAGCATGAGGGAGCTTGACGTCATCGACTTAAGAGGGAGTGGGTGGGTGATAAGGATATCCTATCTGAGGGGATTTTCTGCTTGGAGGACTCAGCAGCACTGGGGGACTCACTGCTGGGGACCAAGCTCCCCTGGGATAAGCAGCTGCCTGAGCTGCCAGACTTCAAACAAGTCAGACTGCTCACAAGGAGCTCTTTGGTTTAGGAGCCAGATCTTAGCCAGTAGGTCTCTGAAGAGCTGAGATGATAATGCCAAAACCAAGATAGAGAGGGGTGAGGCAAAACGAGTTAAGGGGATGAGGTTTTTTTAATCCTTCTCTCCTCTTGAGGTTTATGGAGATTGTTACTTTAAGTGAGTGGGATCCGCTATAGTGGAACTTTTGCTAGAGTTCCTCTGGCCTCATGTTGCACTGTGCACCTTCCTGGCATAGGAACCGATGTCATCTTGTCAACCCTGATCACTTCTACAGAGGGTACTGCATGCTTGTGCTTCTCCAACTGACCTTTAAAATAGTGTCCCTTGAGCCTCTGATATGAAACAGATAGTGGAAAAATACACAACTGTTACGAAGCCTAGTATCTCTGTAGGGACCAAGATTTTCCTGATCTCAGGGTTGCCTTTTCTTCCAGTAAGTTTTAGAATGCCTCCTTCCAGGAAGGCATTACTTGGGTTTGGTTTTTCACTTTCAATGCATGCGTGTGATTTCAAATACCTTCCTCAGACTCCAATACATAGTTCTTCAGAAATGTAATGGTCAGGTAGGCATGGAAAGGAATTTGATTATACTTGAAAAGAAAGACAAAATAGACCTGAATGGTAAAGCTATCCAACATGTTTTAGGTTTCTCTCTGTAGTTTAGGTAGGAAGGATTGTTCTTTTGCCAGTGTAAATATATAAATTTTAAAAGAGATGTCAAGGACTGCTTAACATACAGGCAAAAAAAGTTTCACATGTCTGCCCTTATAATGGCCCTATGTGTTTGCATTCTACTTATTTATGCATTCGCATTTGGTTTATTTATGAGATCTTTGCCCAGAAATGTTCCTCTATTAGCTCTATATGGTCCTATATGGTAATTAATATATCACTGTGATACCCCATCTGTTATTATTTCTCCAGCATTTGCACCTATGAGCACCAACCAAGATCAGAGTCTTATTTGGATCAGAGGATCAAAGCTGCTTTTGTAGTAGGGGCTCCACATATGCATAGAGAGTATCTGAGGCTTTTTAGTCTAAACACAGAAACTGGGCAAGTGTCAGTGAATGGACGGGTGCTGGCACTTGGCGTCACACTGACCAACCCACCAAGCATTATCGAGGAAAGCGCAGTAGTTGTGGAAGTCAGGCTTGGATCCCCTACAGTCCACTTCACCGTCCTGTCTTATCTCAGTACCTTGTCACTTACATAGTATTTCCTTTCCAAAATGAAAGCACGATATGACTGTGATTTACTTTTTGTATTTGGGCTGTATGGAGCACCTGCCCAAGGCCACAGAAAGAGGTGCAATAATTGCACCCAAGGCTGTAGTTTTCTTGCTCATAAAAGAGAATAATAGAGCAGTGCTTAGCAGGCCTAACAACAAGGATAGCCTAACCTGTGTCATGTTTCTCTGAGATTTTGTGCACCAGCAAGTGCCTGCTGGGAGCAGAGGTAGCTGAAGTCCATAGTCTCCTCTGTAGTACTCTGGCAAATGCAGGAGACAGCTGCTCTCCTACCCTTTAGCAATGATAACACAAAAGATGCTTAAAGATTAGTTGTTGTTGGGGTAGGAAGTTAGTAAACATGGTTCTTGCACACAGAAGTGTAAGGAGAAAGAAGGAAAGGAGGGGATAGTGTCAGTATAGTTATGGTTCATGAACCCAAGCTAAATTAAACATAAGTAACCTGTAAAGCATGTGATAGTGGAAGGAACATTTTAATTCAGAATTAAAGATCGTGAGCAAGGGATTCTGGCAGGCTACGATAATGTTTTAACTATAATGGTGATAGTGTTATTGTTACTCTGGAAGTAGAAAGAAAACTATCTTTTGTTCGAATGCTAATGTGATAATAATGATAAAATACGTTGCTCCAAACTGCTATCCAGTGAAAGCAGTCTTCATAAGCAGTGTAGCGCTCATCCTGTCAGGCAGTCATTATTTTTGTTCAGTGCTGGCAGGAAGACACCAGCTCAACGGTAAGCAGGCAAGCTGAAAAATCTGTGTTAGAGGAGGAAAAAATATGATGCACAAGTTATTTCTACCACAGTTTCCTGATGGTAGAAACAGAGACGATGACAATTATGTCATCCAGAAAATGCTAAAGGAAACATGAAGCATCCAGTCTTGCTAGCAGTGCTGGAAATTGAATCTTTCTACCTGAAGCTACATTGAAATATTTCCTTTCTCTTTGGAGAAAGAGATTTGTGTGGGTGTGTGAAAAACATAATTGCCACTATTTAAGATATAAAGATCAAAATAAATGATTATTACCCTGAAAAGTAATAGCAAAGTAATTGCACTCACAGTAGTGGCCCATGGCAATTGCGCTCTAACTGGTTCCTCATGTTTCCACTCTGCTACTTGGTCTGCACCTTTCCATCTATATCCAAGAGCTATCTTTCTGCAGGAGAGGAATGATGGAAGATTCCATATTGTGTCCTACAACGTAATTTACTCGGATGATTTATTAATTGCAAAGAACCCTGTAAACCCAGGTGTGTTGATATCTGGGGAATGCTCTGAGGAGAGCGCCCTGCCAAGGACAGCTTTCAAAAACAAACTGGGAATGACCATTTCTAAAAGCTTTCCTGCAGATCACATAAATAATCTAAAACAACAAAAAAAACCCAGAACTGAATTCAAGCAGTTACCTCAGAGGCCATTTATCTACCTCTTTTTTTGTCTCAAAGAGCCCAAAATACACCTTATTTCCAAAGGAAACATCCAAAGGAATAAACTTTCAACTTATCTGCATGTATTTATGTTGTTCAAAGGTTTTTGGCTGCAGACACACTCCACACTGTGCAGGGGTCCAGCCTCAAGGTTGCGTACTGCTGGTACTATGGGTACAGAAGCAAGTTTGCTTTTCCCGTGTTGTGGTCTGGCTTGGAGTGAGCCAACACCAATGGCTCTCCTAGGATATTGTTCATTTTACCTTTCTTCTTTTTCTTTTTGTGACTTTACATACAGCTGCAATCTGGTGCCTAGACATCATACTCGTGTTATGCCTTTAAATCGCCATACAAATGCAACGTGCAAGGTCTGGGAACACAGAATGTTGGCTTGAAGTTACTCAGGTTATTTTAAAAGACATTTTCTGTTATGTGTTTCTTTTTCTTAGTAGTTTTCTGCATAAACTACAACTTCAAATTTGTTCAGATGAAATTTTCTTACTTAATTTAAAGGTTGAAAGTTGTCATTCTGAAAATAGGGAGAAAAAGCAGTTTTGTTGACAGATGTGTCTATTTTTCAGTTTACTGCTATCTATAAACATCTGAAGTAATTCTTCAGATTTCTAGCTAAGGATTTCTTATATTCATATGTAAATAAACCACAAAGCCACAAATAAGCACTTGCCACTTTGAATGGTTTTTTTGAAAGCTAACTGCAGCAGCATAGTTGAACTTCAGAAAGCGTACTCACATGCAAGGCTTTGCAAAGACATACTGCAAGTTAAAATCTAACAGGCTTGGTAAGGCACGACTGTAACCTGAGCCAATATAGTTATAAAGGACTCTTATGCTGATGACTTAAACATATCCCCTTATTACTGCCTGTATCCAGCAGTTTGAGAACTGCTGTTCACATGTCTTTTATAAGAAGCAGGGCTCTTCGGGAACGAATGCCAGTGTGCATGTTAGTGAGCTGTACCTGTGGGTTCAGTGTGTCACATGTAGTAGCTCCCCTAAAGAACCAAGACTGTCTCTAACTGATGCAATGAGAGGAAATAGGCTATTCTAGCTTGGGGCTCATCTTCGCAGTAATATAAATAAACTGCATGCAATATCAGAGATAAATCTATTCTTTCTTTGTGAAAGATCTGATTTGAGGATCAGCAGGTGATGTGCAGCGCTAGGTAATAATAACAGGGTGCTGAGACAGGATCAATGCCTGACTTCACAATCCTGTTGGAAATGTGGAATAAACCCAGAGTGCTAATTCCAGCACAGTTACAATGACATAAACTAAGTGTAGGTCAGACCTGGATCTTTCCAAAGGTATTATGCTGTGGTCAGTGATGAGCATTATAACCTTGTTATTGCAGTCCTAGGCCTCTTCTCTAGCCACTCTGCAGTGATATATAATTTTACCAGCCAGCTAGACTTCACCCTGTGCTATTTAAGAGCAGGGTAATGTGTCTGTGGATATGGTCTGTCCCTAGCTGTGTGTGTCTGGTGGGGTCAGGAAGAAGACAGGGTTTTAGGAAGGACACTGGTCTTACATATATATGTATGATATACAGTAATGGACTAGGATGTTCATTTCAGTTGGCCAAGGCGTTATAGGCATTACTCAGAAGAAGCTATACAGCTATGATCATGCTTGTGTTTTGCTTTATGGGGAGGAGCAGAAAAGGCATAAAGCAAAAATACTTCTGCCAAAATTGTTCTTGACTTGCCAAAAGAATTTGGACCTAATTTTTCTTAAATGCTATTCATATACTCAGGGTAAACATTGTGCTTAAACTTCCCTGGCTGTTCCACCAGGCATGATATAATAATCTCCATTACTACTTAGAATGGTCTTTCAGTCCAGATGCAACTTTATTTCTTTATCACCGCAATGAAGTATGTTTTACTAAACTTTATTTTATTGCAGCTTTCCAGAAATGCATGTTTTAATATACCAGATAAGCATAAGCAATGAGCTCATATGCAGAAAAGGGTCTGGTTTATAGTTACTGAATATACATGCTCTGTGTTTGCTAAGAGTTTAATATGTATGTCATGCATTCTACTAAACAGTTCAAGCATAAATGGAAAAGTTGGGTAATAATGGAAAGAATCTAAAGCCTTCAAATGCCAAAGGGCTTGATGGAAAGGCAGGTAGGAAGTAAAACCTTTGATTCTGCTGTTAATACTTGGTTTTTAATGGCAAAATCACGAATAGCCATGGTGATGAAGGGGTATTTTTTTTTTAACTTGATGATAATAGTACAAATATGTCAATTATCTGGTGCACCTAATGAAAGAAAAGATGCTCACCTTATTCGAAGGCGAAAACAGAAACACTATCATTTTTGTAGCTGTAATATGCAGGCGGAAAGCAAAATTCTGCATGTTTAGCAATGCAGGTCTAACTCCAAAGAGCAGCTTCAAAATAGTACTATGGCATTTTGTGGCCTTTACCTCCCAGCAATTTCATATCAAAGGTGTTTAGCTACAAGCAATCCAATGTTTTTTCTATCATAGCGCACATTCTCCCTGGAAGCTGAAAGTAAGACTGTGTTGCTTTTGACCTGCACATCAGCAATTATAAGGATTCGATCATCAAAAGTTACAGTCTATTAGTCTGTCCATAGACTTCAGTGGGTGTTGTTTCAATCCCCTTGCATTTGAGAGCTTGGCCTTTTTTTAGTAGTTGTTATTATTATTGTCGGTTTAGAGCGTTTCATCTTTGGACCTGTTAGTATCCTCTTGAGTTTGGGCAATATCAAGTCCTTTTCTTTAGGGTGACTTAATGCAGGAGACAGAGGACTTTCTTTTTTTACCCCTTCTCAACAAAGAACAATTAGCCCCAGTGGCAGAAAAGCAGCACAGGTAAGATGACTGTTCTCAGCTTTGAAACCCAGCAGTGGCCTGAGGTTCCCAGAGCTGCATAATCCCTCCTAAAGGAAATCTGGAATATCTTGTTTCATCCAAACTGAAAGGTCCAAAAATTATTTAAACAAAATATTTTACTGGTAAATACTTAAAAAGGGTGTTGAAATTAGGCCACACTTGGACTTTTTTATCAACAGTGCATTGTATGAATGGAAATGGACAGGCTTTTTGGCACTTGGATTCAGGCATAGCACTTCTGTGGTGGGAAAGCACAAAGGCATTGTCACTCTTGCTCTAGCCAGTGGGGGGTAGGGGGTCCTCCTCACTGATAGGAGGACAGAGCAAAATCTGCAAATGAAGAGGCAAATAGCTCCCCTCAGGCTGGACTACTCTGCACTCATCAGCTGTGCAGCTGTGGAAAAGCTCTGATGCCAGGTAATGAGCTGGCATAGTTCAACTGCCTGTACTTCACCCTCTTGATGACAGGCAGGCATTTGCCCATGTTCTCTAAATTACTTGGGATCATTTACAGTTGTAAAAATGTGCTGTTACAAAAGCTTTGTCATTCACCTTTAGGGATGAACATGTTCAGCTCTGACAATGTTATCTAGAGAGGACAGCAGCTCCAATCATCTCAAACATGCTAGCAATATAACATGGCTTCAGGCAAAGCTCACTGACACCAGTGCCGCAAAAGAAAGGAATGGAAATGGAGTGGCCATTACAATGAGAAATGTGACGCCCATGACGCACAATTTCGCTTAAACAACCAAATTTAAATAACAGAATATTGCACTGCCTGTCTTTTTTAATGTTCTTATTTTTTTCCCTTTTCTAGTTCTCTGAAGGTCTTCTTTCTGTAGCAGTGAATTATTCCTGGGCTTTAACAGAAACCAGCATGTATTGCTGAAAGCTGTACTGCTGACCAGACAGAGCAAAAGACTTCCAAAACACTGCCGTCTCGCGGCAGTCTCTTTGCACCACTGCATCTGCTGCGTAGCACGTACAGCCTTGCTAGAGGTCACAGGCAGATGTCACAAGCAGTTAGTGCTAGGAAGGATGCACAACGGAAACTTCCTTAAATTTCACAGATGAAGATGGAGAGTTGGTTTTGTGCAAAAAAAGAAAATGAATTGGATGAGACAGGTGCCCAGTTGGATGATGACAAAGCAACTGACCTGCTGCCAAGTGAAAGGCAGCCCCGGATTCCCTTGATGGGTTTCTGTGCTTTCATGAGCCTTGTAGCAGCCCTGAATTCAGCCACCTTGCTGGAGCAGTTCAGAGTCTACATTGACAGTCAGGAAGGTTTACAGCTTGGGAAGACAGATGACCTGGGATGGCTTTCTCAGAAAGGGAGCTCTCTTCTTTTCCAAGCCAAACTTGCTGTACTGCCTCCAGCACATCCTGTTAAACACACTTGGTACAAAGTGTCTCAGTAGTTTTGCAGTAAATACCAGATGAAGGTATCCTAAATCATGTGAATTAATGTGATTTCACCGCCACCATCACCACCACCAGTATTAAGTCAGGGAGGTTTTCTGCCATGGCTTGCTTTAACACTCATCACTTAAACCATCACTATCTCTATGTCTAAATTACCACCATTCAGAGTATTTCAGTGTGTATTCCACAGCGTGCTTTTAAAATCAAGCCAGTGTCTTAATTTTTGATGTATTAATTATTTCCTAGAATTGCAGTCGTAACATTAGGCAAATGAGGGTCAGATTTTCCAGTCCGTGGCTTTTAAACACTAGGTTTTTTTCAGAAGAGCTATTTTGTGCAGGGTAGAAGACCTGTTTGGATGCAAGTCTGACCTGTACTTCTGGCAGTCTATATGGGGCTTTATCCACAGCTCATTAAAGTCACTATGTGGATTTCCACCGACCTGTAATGAAGAATCTTTTCATTCCATGCCAAATGTTTTGACCTCTTGTCCTGTAGTATGCTCCAGAGTTTGTATGAATCTTCTGTATATTGCAGACTGCTCAGAGGTATTGTTAGAAAGAAATTCTTGCCAGACTGGAAGCTCCAGCTCTCTGAGCATCTTCATGATCCTCCTCTGGACCTGCTAGAAGAGGTCCACATCCCTCTTGTGGTAGGGGCTGCAGAGCTGCATGCACTACTGCAGGTGGGGTCTCGCAAGAGTGAAGCAGAGGGAGAAAATCACCTCCCTTGACCTGCTTGCTGGTCATGCTCCTTTTGATGCAGCCCAGGATATGGTTGGCAGTAGTAGAGCCCTGCTGGAGCCAGAACGCTTGCTGCCTTTTGAGACCAAGACCCTTGGCGAAAAATATCACTGTCTAACATTAGTGGCTTTAGCAGTAGCACTGGGACCATGTGTTAGGACCGGCAGCCTGTGATAAAAATCATAAAGAGATGGAAAGTACTGAATGCAAATACAGCTGTGATAATACCGCCTTCGTAACAGATTGATATAGCTACTGGCACCAGTACGGATTTGCAAGGCTAGGTACTGTTATAATTCGATGCTTTTCTTGCCTTATTCACTTAAATATATATAATTTTATTTTATGTACCCACACCTTATAACCCTTGGCTTCACGTGTCTGCTGCTGTAAAATACAAGCTTGTCTTTTCAACCTTTTCCTCTTCTGTTTCTAATTGACTTTTTTTTCCCCTTCCTTAAATGCACTTAGTTTTCCTTAATGATGTGATGCAGTTGCAGAGATGCTTTATGTAAGGCAGGGAGGCCTGTTGTCTTTCTGTTGCAGAAAAATATTTGCTTTTCATGGTTCAAATTTGCTGAAATTTTTAATCAGCTTGTGTTTTCCAAACTCCTCCCCCTGTTCTGTCTTCAGCTAAGCCCAATGGCTATCTGTAAATGCTCTCTTTAATCTTGATATAATCTGCAGCTCACTAAAACTGCCCCTCATGTTTGTTTTTGACATTTAATCTGTTTGGACATCCCTAAAAGTGGAATGACTTTGAGGCAGCAATAAGGTGCCAATCAGTTTATTAACTCATCCTAGTATAGAAGTGACAAGCTTCATCTGCTCTTGGAGCCTTGACTAAATAGAGCCAAGAAGAGACACAGAGAAAGCCATTTACCTCCTTTTTACTTTTAACTTTGATGCCACCAGGTATCTAGCTTGCACTGCCTAAACCAGCATATAAATCCATTTTCCATACAGTCACACAAGGCGAAAAGGACAGTTTGTTTTTAAGAGCTGGGCTTTTGGTGTCTATATTGATATCCCCTTCACCCAAGTTCAGGTCCAGTTATTGCTTTCATTTGGTCATGGGACCTCCCAGAAATCAGAGAGATATCAGGGATAGAGGCTTCATAGACCTTAATTGAGAAGACGGCCCTGATTATAGCTCTATGTTGGACTTACCTGTTGTGGATTGTAAAGCAACACCAAATGGGGCTGGGGGTCCATCAGTGAGGTGCTCAAATCTCTGCTAACAAAGAAAACTGTGCTGCAGAGAAGTGATAGGCATTTTGCCTCTGAGTTATCTCTCTTAAACTGCTGAAAATACTATAAAAAATTCACTCTCAGAAGCATCTACTCATAAAAGAGCTGTGGGAACAAAATAAGGGAGCACAGCTTTGCTCAGAAGTATAAAATGCACCAAAGTTGTTCCAGTTATGAAGGTTTTTGTAATTTCTAAGGGCTTCTTTCTTGGTGCCAGCATTCTCTACACAGTAATGTAGTCAGGTCTCCAGAGGATTTGTTTGTTGCACAGTCTAATGCCAGTGGAGTCTCAGTAGAGCATCACCATGTCTGCAGGGAATTACAGTGGAACCCACAATGACTTGTTCTAATCTCTTTGGATAAATCAGAGTCCTGCTAGCATCTTTATTCACTGGAGTTCCCTACTTTGAAGCCAAAACTTGCATAAATATGAAGAACTTCTTCATTCAGCTCAGTAATTTCTGATGAAGGACAAATGAATGTCCACTGATGATCTTCTGTTTGCTTGTTCTTGCTCCTTTTTGTGGAAAAGCCTTGCCTCATTATCTCTCTCACGTGAGTTCATGTAGCCAGTCCCTAACTCTGATCCCTGAAAACACAACAAAAAAAAACCAGCTATGCCAGAGCTGCTAGCTGCAATGACAAATTAATTTGTGTAGCTGTGACCTATCCCTCCTTCATGCTCTCACCCAGTAACCCCTGGAGCTTGGAGACACGAGGACTGGGTACAATTTGCATCTTTGCCACTCATTTGATGAACCTGAAAGCACTGTTTCATTTCTTTGGGCTTCAGTTTCCCCATCTGTGAGAGCATATGATCTTTTGTAACGTACTGCAAGATCTTTCTCTGGAAGATGTTGTTACAGTATCCAAGTACTGCTGTGTATTACAGCAAACCAGGATGTGTTGAATTTTGGATTTTTTTTTTTTCCTATTTATTTGATTGAGGGGTTCCTTGGACCTCTTTCCGTATTTGCCTGGGTGTATGCTTATATGCCTGTTACTTGTCTGTCTCCCTAACTGACTGCTTAATCTCAAATTGAATTAACTTGATTTTAGTTGACGTCAATAAAGTACACTGCAGGCATAGAAAACTAAGGTAAAGCAATGCTGACAGACTATTTTAAAGTTGGATTTTCTCTCTCTTCTAATATTTTATATAATAACATATAAAAGTATAAAATGCTTGAAAGAAAAAAAAGCCTTTTTTCTGCTGCTAAGATAATGGAAATGAAGTGTGAATGATAATGGATGACTGTTACTGCAGATCAATTGTGTTAAATCCTTCTGGTAATGAAAATAACTATTTGATAGAGCAGAGTGAATACTGCACAAGAATTAACAAGTGATCAAAGTCATTGGATGCATCTACTTAAAATGGCTTCCTTGTGAACAAGCCTGTAACCTTTCGTGCTCCATTGCTATGAAAATGCTTGCTAAAGGGTTTACAGACAGGACTACTCATACACAATTTGCAGGAATACTCATAAAAAACTGTTTTGTATTTGTTGCATATTTTGCTTGGGCAGCCCAGTTCTGGCTCTGCTCCAGAGAAGCACTTGTGGTTTTACCTAGTTTTAAGCCTACCTTTAAAGTCATATCAACTTCTGTTCCATGTCAAGAAAATGAAATCTTTGCCACTCATCTTGATGACAGCAGGTATGGGCATATCATCCGCGCAATCCAGATGACATTTCCATTCCTAATTATCAGCTTCTGAATGGAAATAAAATGCTGTGTGCCACAGAGCCATCAGCGAGTGCTGGGAGTCTCCAAAGGGGTGTGTTTGACCTATCAGTGCTCCTAAGCTCACCAAACAACAGCACTGGGAAGGAAAAAAGCATGTTTCTCAGAGGTGATACCTTGTTCCTCCTCCGGTGCATCGTTCTGAGGGCGCACACTGGCAGTGAAATCTCATTGCTGAGCATGACTGCGCAGCCCAGCTTCACAAAGGTCAGGAAGGACAAGAGATAAGGACCAGTCAGCATTTTGTGAAAGCAGGTACCTCACTAGGCAGTATGCAGCCCTCCTTCCTCTTCAGGCTTCTGATGCTTCCATTTTCTGAGCATTTATGCTGACCACAGTTAATGATTTCTTCTTCCAGTGAGTCCACTTTGCAGTGACATACAGATGCCCCTTTTACTAGAGAGCTGCCTGGGCTGGGCTGGGGCAGCAAGCACTTGGGCAATGCTTCACATGGCAGTACCTCCTCAGGGACCTGCTGGGATGAGACCAAATGGCTGTGGTGCTGCACAGCAAGGCTGGTGAATTAATGAGCCTGTAAAGAGATCTGGAGGCTTCCTGGGAAGTGCATTGTTAATGCTATTAAATATTACTTAGGCCTACAGCAAGCTGCATGTTCAACAGTTTAAACTGTAATTGCTAGCTGATGCAGAAATAAGACTGAATGTATGTGAATCCTGTTGAAAGCTAATATCATTTTGGCTTCTC
Source organism: Psilopsiagon aymara (assembly GCA_024733675.1). Taxonomy (NCBI): domain Eukaryota; kingdom Metazoa; phylum Chordata; class Aves; order Psittaciformes; family Psittacidae; genus Psilopsiagon; species Psilopsiagon aymara. Next base: position 17,682 of record JANRGW010029943.1, read on the forward strand.
AGATTAGCAGCCTCTACAATTAGCAGTGTTCGCAGCTGATAATGTTAGTGCAGAATCTATCATACAGTGCTGTAGGATGTGTTCAAATTTGAATACAGTAGATGTGCCACATTTTTCCAGCCTTAGGAGTACTGCCAGATAATCAGATAATGCAGAGCCCATGCTGCCTCCCTTGTGGGGGAAGGAGGCTAGGAGCCACAGGAATGTGTGACTGACTTCCAGTAACCTTGACTATTTCTTCCTTTTCTTAATACATTCATGGTTTATGGTTCCAGCACAGAAGCCAACGCCTTATCCATTTTTTGCCTGCCCTGGTCTTTTCCTGTGACATGGCAATGTTTAGGGAGAGGAGGACACGGGAAGAAGAGAAATCTTTCTTCTGTGGCCAACGCAGGTATCTGCAGCTTATATCATCCAAAGTCCTTGTACGGGCACATATTTTCATGGACTTCTTTCATGTGCATGCCACTCTGTGTTTATGTGTCTATTTAGAACAAAAGTTAGACACACACATGAAGCCCAACAGATGTTTTTCCCACCATCCATAAAGTCTAATTTTTGTATCAAATATTTGAAAAGTGGGCAAATTGGGTCTGTCCTGGGTTCAGCAGTAGCAGTCATTTTTCTCCTTCTTAGTAGCTGGTGCAGTGCTCTGTTTTCAACTTTCAGCTTGCGAACAGCACTGATAACACCGATGTTTTTAGTTGCTGCTCAGTGATGTTTGGTCTGGCCAAGGACTTTCTGAGCCTCATGCTCTGCCAGGGAGGAGGGGAAGCAGGACACAGAAGGACACCTGACCGGAACTAGCCAAAGAGGATTCCATACCACAGCGCATCATGCCCACTATATCAAGTGGGGGCAGTTACCTAGAAGGGCGAGATGACTGCTGGGTTGGGCTGGGTATCGGTTGGCGGGTGATGAGCAGTTGTATTCTCTTCCCTTGTTATTTCCCTTATCATTATTATTATTGGTGGTAGCAGCAGTGGTTTGTGTTATACCTCAGTTACTGGACTGTTCTTATCTTAACCCATGGGAGTTACATTCTTTCGATCCTCCTCCCCATCCCTCTGGGGGGGGTGAGGGAGAGACTGCATGGTTTTCTGAGTTATGGCTGGGCTTAAACCACGGCAGGGTCCTAGAACCCATGCCGGATGAAAGAGAAGTGCAGATGTACTGCAACTGCCTAAAATATGACCAGTCTGATTTATTTATTTTAATGCATTTGGAGCAGAGGTGCCACTGTCCCCCATCCCTGTTGTTTTGAAGTTCTAAGGTTTGGCTTTTTACTCTGTCCTTTAAATAAGCAATCAGTATGCACTTTTTCAGGGCTTAGTATATATGGTTTCTAACACCTAAGGATCTCTGACAGTCACATCATACCTGACTGAGGATTCTGTACATCCCACTACAGCCCTCTTGTTTTGAAATTTTTCGTGCAGAAATTTAGAGAAGAAATGCACTGTTGATGATTTTCCCCTTAAATATGGAAACATTAAAGAAAACATTTCCTAGAGGTGCTCAACATAAGTAAATCCTCTTTGCATCTATAAATCTGAGAACATCTCAGTCTTTGTGTATAGAGGATATTAGTGTGTGATAGCCTCTGGGCTTAAACCATTGTTAGGTCTATTCTGGTATGAGCTGTTTGGCATGAAAGGTTTCTCTGCGGTGGGTGCCGAGCTCTAGGCGGTGCAAAGAATGAATAATAGTGATAGTACTGGAGACCTCAAAAGCCTCTGAGAAGTCTTAGTTATGACGCAGTAACTTTGGATGTTCTCATCCCTGCAGGCAGGTTAGTAATGGAGGGTTCACTGGTTACAGGATCCTCCATGTATTTTGTGGGAACACAATCATTACTATTCAGCACTCTCTTTTTATGAAAACTTTTGTATTGCAGTGAGCACTCTTTGCTTGCACCCTGTCCAGCTCATCTTTTGTCTTATTTTTTTGTCATTTAAAAGATTTTTCTTGAGAAGAGGATGAGACTGTATGCAATATGCAATAGCATTATTGCATATTTTCTAAGTTAATGCCACATCCTCTTAAGCTTCCCTTCTTTTCAGAACTTCAGGCAACATGTTGTCATCAACAAAGCTGGAGAGGCTTGGGGAGGGCTGCCATGGTCATTCGCCAGGAGTGTACATAAAATCCTCATCACAGTGAAGCTAGCGAGATGAAGCTAGCAAGACTTCACTCTGTTTCTAAACAGTGCTGAGGAAAAGGACAAATGAGTTGAATACAGTGAAAGAAACATAACTGCTTGGCTTTATTGCCTCTTTGCTGCAATTTCTGCCTAAATAAAATGGTTATTCCCCGCTATAGTCCACCATCTCTCTTGAGCAAGTCTTGAACATTGACTAGGTGATTTGCAGGTAAATGTCTCTGCCTACAGCACCATTTTTATTTGTGGTTTGGTTTTTTCCCCACCAGCTGCTCTGAGAAGATCAATTTTCCAAACAGCTTGTGGAAATATGCAGCTGAATGCTCACTGCTTAGAAAATCCCAAAGAAGGTTTAAATCCACAAGCAGGATCATATACACAAGGTTTTCAAAAGTAACCCTCCGTGCAAGGCTGTGCCAGCAGCTCCTTCTCAGATGACACAGCAGCTTGGCTGTGTGTGGCCTCCTACACAAACAGGGCAAACATTGGGAAGAATCAAGCTCTGGAGATGCATCTGTGGAAAGGAGAGTTTCTATTCTTTCATGGTGGAAAGGCAATTTTGGACTCTCAGTGGGGGATGTTACTGCCCCATAGTTTTAAAGTTTTTTAAAGGACTTATCTGGTTCTGCTGGCACACACACTCTTTAGAAATGTTAATCTCACCATTGTTCTTAATTGTTTCAGGAAAGTGGGAGGTATTGTCCCCAATGGATTTTAAGTTACTAAGAAGCATTCGCCAAGAAATGTGATGATGTACTTTTTTTTTTCTGCTTCTGAGAGTTACCAAAAGTGAGGTAAAGAGGGAGGGCTTTTTTGTAAAAGTTCTTTAAATAATGTTATTATGCTTCTTGGCTATCCTCAATAAAGTAATTTTAATAGCAAGCCCACTCAAGCAGTCTGACAGCTCACATCACTGTGTATGTAGCTACAACACAGATGTGCAGGGAGAGCAGGGGAAGGACTTTGTTTCTTGGATCTGGCTCTATCTGAGCTGGGAGCTCTCCAGGCAGACACCTTCTTTTCTTTAGGGATGGGAATTACCTGGGTCAGCCTCGCACGAATTGACAGAGATCCTCTAAAGGCCGCTTCAGGAGTCCTTCCTGCTGCTTTGGGAGCTGCCCAGCAAAGTCACCGTGAAAACGTCTGTGGACTGAGTCACTTTTTTGGTGGTCTGAGTTAAAAAACTTTGCCCCTGTTTGCGTAGCTCAGATGTGGTTGAGCCAAATGCAAAGGAATTTTTAGATGGTGGAGGAGGCTGCTGCTATTTTTGTAATTTTTATTTGTTTATGCTCAACTTCTAAAGCAAACCTCCTCTCCAAGAACAAAGAGCCTCAGCAAACCTCAGTGACTCTAGCCTCTCCAGCATGTCGCCAAAGGAGCCAGAAGCAGAATTTTGCTCAGCAGATTATGTCTGCCCAGACTCCACATGTACAATGATAAACCATCCTGGTGTGTTTCAAAGATGAGGCACAGATTATTGTGTGTGTCTGTCATATGTGCACTGTTGGTTCCATCATGGAAACTGAACAGCAGCCTATTCCAGAACCAAACAGCTCATCAAACAGCCCTGATTTGCACCAGTGCTTTTGAAGAGTGGCAGGCACTTCAGCATATTTCCTCATAGTCCTGTGTGGTTGCTGTCATGCCCACCTTCACTTGTAAGTGAGAAGAAGGGCTGTGACCTCTGTGAAAGGAGAAGAGAGCTGCTGGAAGAAGCGACTCTTCAAGCCCTTGCCATTTGCCCCTCCTTCCTTCTTCCTGCCAGAAGGCAAGTGGCTAAGACAGTGATATATTCTCTGGCTCCATCATATGTTTTAAACCACTTGGTGCCCCGAATTAGGCTGGAAAGGCAACCATGATTTTTTTACCTCAGTACTTCTTCAAATTAACTCTTCAGGATTCAATACCAATGTTGTGATACTGATATCTGACAGTGAAAGGACTTTTTTCTCATTCCCTGCAGATGAATGAGGCCTTATGGCTGAGAATGAGGAGAAGAAAATTAATGCTGTTTGAAAGTGTCCTGTGATTGCCCTGAGAAGGATAAGTCTGAGCCACATGCGTATGCCAGCCTGAGAAGTTTTCTTCACATTTCAAGTTACCAAGGAAATTCAAGGAGTATTAGGAGGCAAACGGGAAACATTTCAGCACTTCTTAAAGATGTGAATTAATAAGCAGAAGCCTGATGATAGACAAAAACTTAATATCTTCACAGGAAAGAGCTAAGTCATATAGAAATTATGTGCTAAAATACAAACTCACCAAGAGCTCACAACAACATCCCACAGCATCTGGGATGGAAGAGTCCTGCCGTATGGAAACTCTGTCCTGTATGTATCCGAGTGGGTAGAGACAGAAAAAACATAGAATCATAGAATAGTTAGGGTTTGAAAGGACCTCAAGATCATCTAGTTCCAACCCCCCTGACATGGGCAGGGACACCTCCCACTAAACTATAACACCCAAGGCTATGTTCAACCTGGCCTTGAACACCGCCAGGGATGGAGCAGTCACAGCTTCCCTGGGCAACACATTCTATTGCAATAAAGATTATACCTGGGAATGCACAGAAAGGAGAGCAAAGTAAAAAATATATATATATATACCTGGATAAGACTGTCTCACTGCATAACCTAAGTAAATATGGAGAGACATATTTCTTTCTTCTCACTGGGTGAGAGTTATTGTATATCAAGAGGCTGTATATTTGTGTTCAGCCCTGTTCCTGGGCTGTGAGAACAGTCTGGCTGCAGCCACAAGGTGGGGTTTATGAATGTTTGTATGCAAAAGCTGTCCTGCAGGAAGAGGCACCTGCCCTCATCTGGTTTCCAGTTGTTCATCCCTGCCCTCCTCCCAATGAGTACTGCATCCCCCAGTCCACTTCTCCCTCATGTAAAAGCTAATTGTTTTCCCTCTAAATTGCAATGAGCTATTATTTAAATGGCTTCACAGTAGCCAGTACAGGGCAGAGAGCTGTGGCAGTCACAGCTCAGTGGGATGTGGTGGAGATTCTCTTTTCTTCAGAAAGCACAACCCCAACTGAGAAAGGACTTTTGGCCAATGCTGCTGCAGTCCTTATAGTCTCACCTGCTGTTGTAGTGGCATCCTCAACTCCACGCTGGAGTTAACAGCAATGACTGTCCTGTATTTCTGTTGGTCTGTGCCTGAGGTCTTTTGCAAGCCCTACTGGTTAATATCTATGTCAGTCCAGGGCTTATGTGCCCTGTTACTTCACTTGGAGTTTTGAGAAAGAGAACACTGTTGCTGATACCAAATGACTACTATTCCACCCATATGTGGCACATGAAAATGCAGAGGTGCCATCTATGCTGTTTTACTTACTTATTTATTTTTTTTTTAGGTAACTCAGACCATATTATGTCCTCACTGTTTTGTGGTGATGTTGTAGGTGATGATGATGATTTAATGAGCTAGTACATTCATTACTCACTACTCCAGCATGTAAGCCAATTGCTTCTGTTCATTCAGAAACTAAAGGGAGGTTGTTGGGGGTTTTTCTAGGGCAGGTTGGCAAACATCCCCTAGCCAAATATCCAAGGGCATCATCCTCTCTCAGCTGCACAGCTTCTCATTAATATTTGAGAAGTTTACTGCAAAATTTAGGATCAGAGTGTAGTATTTTATGCAGTTATTTCAAAATTCATAGATTATTAGATTTTTCAGGCCAGAAAGGACTATTACGCACACCTTCTGTGACCTCCTATATAACGTAGGCTACATTTGTTTAAAGTTTCAATTTGTTTTCCTGAGCAAACTTGTATTTATTATATGTAGTTTGGTACAGAAGAGTAGCTAGTGATAAGGTTGAAACCCATAAATATTATATCAGACCACCTGGTGCTCTGAAACTCGCTTCTGAATGATGGCTACTCAAAACGAAGAGCAGCTTGAAAGATAGGGGAATATAATGATGTGACTATTGCAAAGAGAAGTGAATGGCTCCATGTTAGGCAAAGTTGTTTCTGGAAGTCCAGTTTCAGTTCAAGTGTTGTTTTTTCCCTTGGCAAACGTATGCTGTTTCAGTCTGTTTCAGCATAAACTTTATTTTAAAAATACAGAAGCAAGAAGGGGGAGGGATGTTTCTGTAGATCAAACTGTAGCTGAATAACTCAGTAATAAAGAGCCATCTCAAGCTGACAGGGGAACACCCCTTACCAAAGGACAAAATTTACACTTAAGTACACAGCATGCAGAAAATAGCCTGATACCGACATAACTGTAGTCACTGCAGAGCAATGATTCATCTGAATACTGCAGAAATATATTTTGTATTTACTGACATCCCGTTGTGTGATTAAAGATGTGTTGAATGGCTCAAGAGAGATGTTTCTCTCTTAGCATCTCTGTTTTAAACAAAGATGAAAAGGAAGGGCCATAGGAGTCTCTGACTGAGCAGCCATCTCTGTGACACTACCCTGGGCTTTGATGATCTTGCTTTCACTCAGCCTATTGCTCACACTAGAAGCCTGCAGAAGTGCTTCACAGCTCAGCACAGGCCCACCATGTAAAAACTACAGGTTCTGTCTTGATGATTAACGTTAGCTGCTTGAAATAATCCAAATGCTGCTCTCTGATCTGATAAAAGAACATATACATTGGGTGTGAATGATGGGAGTGAGGACGAGGACAGGAGTTTTTGCCAAGCTCAGTTTTCTGAGAATGAAACAGCTTTTGGGGAGGGGAGGGGGTGTGTGTGCAGGGGATATGATTTTATTTATTTCTCTTTTTTTCTCCTTCAGATGTTGCTGTGCTGGAGGCTTACCCTTGGTTAGGACACTGTTTTACTGGAGTGCTCTGTGGGTTGCCTGTTATTGGAGAGCTGAGATTCTCCTAGAAAGCGGCAGAACAAATGCTCTGGTGGTACAGGAGGAGTTTGTCTCACCATACATCCACAAGTCAGTTAACAAGAGGAAGTGTTTCAGGTCCCCGCAGGTAAAAAATCCAGCAGTAGGGTTCAACAAATCATGAGGTACCAACTGGCAGCTTTTCTCAAATTTTGCCAGGCTCATTTAGCCTTCTGTGTGTCTTGCTCGGCTTTATTTGGTCTTTTCACACCTCATTTTATTCTAGTGAAAGCTGGATATCTAAAAATGAGAGTATCAGTAGTATGAACACATACTTGCCTGTATGCAAAGACATTACTGCCTCTGCAGAAGCAGATCAGCCCTCAGAAAATGAGTGAACAATTCTGCATCAAATAATGTCCATTGAATACAAGAATTCAGAAGGAGGCATGGTGTGCAGTAATTAAATAAATTGTATCTCTACAATGTGCAAAGGGATTCCACGCAAAGTTAGAGATTTTCATTTGGGACATCTTTTCACTGTTTCAGTTTATAGTGATGTAACTTAATTTTTTTGTCAAGACCAGTCTTTTGCTTCTCCTGTTCTTGAAACACTCATTGTTAGGGCTTTTTTCTAATGAAACTTTAGGATATGTTATAATTGTCATGTAATCATGTTCTGAGGATTAGTTCTGTTTACATCAGCTGCTTTCATCTGGCTTTAAGAATCATAGAATAGTTAGGGTTGGAAAGGACCTTAAGATCATCTAGTTCCAAGCTCCCTGCCATGGGTAGGGACATCACACTAAACCATATCACCCAAGGCTCTGTCCAACCTGGCCTTGAGCACCATCAGCGATGGAGCATTCACAACTTCCCTGGGCAACCCATTCCAGTGCCTCACCACACTTACAGTAAAGAACTTCTTCCTTATATCCAGTCTAAACTTCCCCTGTTTAAGTTTGAACCCATTACCCCTTGTCCTATCACTACAGTCCCTAATGAAGAGTCCCTCCCCAGCATCCTTATAGGGTCCCTTCAGGTACTGGTCCTACTCTTTTTCTTCATGCCTTCTAATATACTTTAATAATCTTTCTATTAAAACTGCTGTTTCCTAGATGTGACACAAGTATAATCATAGACCCATATATTGTTATTACATTTGCTGTTTTTATTTGTATATTGATGAAGAACAAAACTGCTGGCTCTGTGGAAGAGATCTGGTGACACAAGGGCTGTTTAAAGCAAAACACAATGTGTATAACATCCAAACTGTACAAAAAAAAACCTCAAAATGAATGAAAATTAGGAGCTGCTCATAATGTTTTGCCATTTTCTGCACATGCTTGTTTGACAGACTGGTTATGTGAGCGTGAAAGAATGGTGAATTCTCTAAGTTTTTGTTTTTCTACGAAGTCCTCTGAGCATCCATTCTGGATGTAATGAAAGATCTTTGTACACTGAGTCATGAGAAATTCAAGGGTCCACTCCTGAGCTGGTTGACCAGTGGGAGGTTTTGCTTTGGTTTTTTTTTTCCAAGGAAGGTTTTGCAGTATGGTGACCCGATGGCTAATAAGTCAATGGCAGGTCCATGGGTTAAAAAGTGCAGTCTCAGGCATGGTTCTTAGCCTGGAGAACCAGAGTAGGGGTGCTGTGTGCATGGGTTGAACTAGACACAGTGCTTCATTTCTCATTCTGGAAATGTGTGTATGTAAAGGGTAAGTTCTTCAGGGTAGAATATAGTTGAGAAGCTTTCTAACATCTGCCACAGAGGTGTTTGCACTTGAGGTGGCTGTTTGGGGCCTGTTTATAAGCAGTGCACAGAATGAATTGGTATTTCCCAAGGTAAAATTCATCTGACCCATTTTTGATGTCTGATTTTCTGATGAAGTAAATAACACTTCCTAGAAATACCTGTACTGAATAGAAATGCAAACTACCCTGATTACCTCCTGTTTGGACATAAAATTTAATCATCTTAAATTTGGGTGAGAGAATGCAACCTCACCTGTCACAGCAGGGCTCCAGTTTCTTAAGGAGCTTCTAGGAGCTGTTCAGGTACATAAAATAATTTAAATTTCTAATGTTAAAACAAATTAATTCAAGTTTTCATCTGTTTACAAATACAGATCATGCTTTGTATAAGAAGTTGCTTACAGCATGCAAGGAGTTTGTGTGCCAGGCTCTGACACAGCAGTCTTTGTTTTTAGCAATGCTGTAACTCAGATTGATTACTGAAGGAGAAGAAAACATAACAACTGGCAGAAAAAAGGTTGGATACCAACTGCTAGCAAGAAGCTGTATCAGCTCTTCTGCTCTGCCATTTCCTTTTTAAACAGTTCTTTGTTGTCCAGGCAAGAGATTTTCACACCAGTATACGACGAGAGCCTCTATTCAAACACAGCCAGGATGTAATAGTCCAAGTCTTGGCAACATTTAGCCTCTGGCGTGTTCAGTCCCAGACCTTATTTTTGGTGTTTGTGTGTTGGTTCTTTATTTCCCTGCCCCCAGCAGACACTTAGACCCAGGGACTGAGCAGAGCCCACCCATGCAGTTTTGCCAGCAACAAGAGTATCTTGTCATTGCTTCCAGGTGCATACTTTCGGATCACTGATGTGGGATTCAATGACAGGCTGGTGTCAGTCATCCAGGGGCTGTCTCCAATGTTAAAGGCAACCCGTGTTCTTCTTATTCACTGAAGGATAACTTTCAGGCAGTAAAAACACCTCATGACCTTTAGGAACATCCCAAGGATATGGAGCCAGTATGATTCATACAACTAAATTACTCAGTGCCTTCATAATAATTTTTATTATCATTCCCACTATATATTATGTCAAGTAGCTGGACACATATAAAAGAATAAGACTTTTCTCTCTCTGGAATTACTGGCTTCCAGACCTGGAATAAGAAAACAAGAAAGAACAGCACTTAACTAAATTATATTATTGTGAGCTTTATCAAATAGCTATCAATATATCCAGGACTACAACTCCCTCATTCTGCGACCTGTCTCTTTGTGCTTTGCCCTGGCCAGAGCTGTACAGTTTTCTGCAAAGTTCTTTCATGAAGAGTGCATGTACAAAAACTGGGGAAGGAGCTCAAGGCGCACTCCCAGACCTGTTCAATCCTGCAATATGGATTCTTTCAAAGCAGGTTTCAGGGAAAAGTTTTCCATGAATGTGGTCTAGGTGCAGTAAGTTTTGATACACAGGAAAACAGATCCACTAGTTATGAAACAATGGGAAAAGGCACAAAAGAAAGGGCAGCTTCTCCATTTACTCCGATTTTAAAGTCTGAGTTTGCCTTAGCAGAAAAACATAGAATGTCAGAGGGACTTGACACCTCCTCTTGATACTGCAGCCGTCTTCGCTAGGTAAGGTGCATTAGCAATATCCAGGTAGCACTTGTCAGCCATCTAGGATTCTTCTTTTCCTTTGTTTTCAAATCACGTTAGCTCAAAGAGTTGTTTTGTTGGTGTCTTGTTGTTTGGGATTTTTCTTCTGGTCTTTTCTCCCACCTGACTTAAGCCACTGGTCTATCTATGAATTTGTTACTGTTTTCCTGATGGAGTAGCATGGAATGATAATTAGTTACTATGAAGCCCATAATGACTTTTAATTGTTGCTCCTATTGCCACATGCTGTCACTTAAATCTCAATGGCTGTCTCTTTCTCGTTCTCTCCCAGAGAAAATATGACTCTTTCCCCCTTCAAACATCTGTAGTAGTGCACAGTTTATGCCTGCCTTGTTTGGGCTAAGTGAGCCACAGAATGCCAGCTCCTTGCATTATTAGCTTCTCTGACTTAGCCGTGGAGGAAAAAAACCCAAACTTTATCTATTTGTACTGTCAGTGAACACTCTAGATATAAAGGAAACACTGCAGATTCAAACAGACATGTCCTTGCAGATACGCTCTTGTGGGTTTGTTTGAAGACAACCAGCCTGGTGGCTCTTGCTGTCTTTTTTAGAAAGAAATAAAATCATCCATGCAATTATTTTGTTGTGGGTGCTTTCCTGAGCAGAGTGAGATGGCCTAATTCATTATGAAGTCTTTGGAGTTCTTCCTTCTCATTTCAGTGGCACTGAATTTCATGCTCAAAACTTAGCACTAAGCAGTTTTTACCATCTTGTATATATAGGATGGAGAGGAGGTGGAGAGGCTTCTGGGCAAGTCAGAGCAACAATACAGTATATAACTGCAATAAAGTTCTCTTTCAAGTAATGTGCTACATTTGAAATTAAGCAAACATGATTGTATTTTAAAAGATCTGGGGGGCACAGCATATGGGGGGTCTGCAAAGCTTAGGTCAGCCAGATCTGGAGGTGAACACATGGTTTTCCTTGAAGAGGTGTACCAGCAAGGTGTGAGGATGGGCAGGAGGACAGGGGCTTATAAGCTGCGCAGTCTCACCCTGGAAGGAGCACACAAGATGCCACAAAGCAATAGCTGTGGAGGTTGTGCAGGTACAGTAGAGGGAAACATTGAGTCTTTATCTTTCCACTGGGACCCAGCACAGAGGGAAGCATTCTTGCTGAGCGCTGACTCTTCTACCTGGCTGTATGCCCAAAGGTTGCTTCGTCTAATGCCAGTCGGGACTGTAATGTAGTTTTGTAAGGGTGGTCATCCTTAGAAAATAACACTGGGACTTCTGCATGGGAAATGTAAGTGTCACAGTTTGAGCTACCCCATTGCTTCCCCTTAGCTTGTCAACAGCTGTAGACTTGTAAGCTCTTACATGAACCAGACAGAAAGGAGCAAAACCGCAAATGGCTGGCACAGTTGTATGTGATCAGACATCTCGGCAGCAAAAATGCCCCTAAAGGAGCATACAGAGGAAGTTGCTCTGACAGAAGGTACTAAAGTATTTGTTTAGTGTCCTATGCTGAAAAGAGACTATCATTTTCCATTTCTTCTACCCTTTTTTCTAAAACTTATGCTGAAACCTAAAACACGATTTCATTACAAACTGTGGTTAAATAGAACTGTGACCCAGCACACGCCTAAATAGAAGCTGAGATTTTCAGAGAAGCCTGAGGGGGCTGAGCACTCATTTCTAAGTGGAAGGATATTGCAGTTAGCTCTCAGTGTTTTCCAGGACTGACTCCCAATGCTTTCTTTCATGAGCTCATTCACATTGCGTAGCAGGAGTAAATATGTGCATTTATAAGTCTATGCAAATGTTAAAATGTGTGGAATTCTATCTCACTCTTTGATTTTGTTTTCAGTTGTGTCTGCATCTTGACTCATTTCATCCTTCTTAAGTTGCACGCTTATCATTAGCCAGCGTAATCAGCCAGAGAACAGTGTCAGGGCAACAATTTGTACAAGCTGTGGATTTTTCTTATGTCACTCTTACAGAAGAATGAAACCTTTTCCTTCACTGAGCTGCCCAAGACATATTGTCTATATGTGTGCTATGGAGCAAAGTGACAGTCTTATCTCATGGCTTAAAAAGCTGTTTAATATTGAGGGACCTCATCAGCCTGTACACTCATTGCATCTCCATTGCAAGCTCAGTGTTTACTGACACTAAACATAGGCTCCTGCTTGCACTTGGGTTTGTTTGAAAATATTTTTTGCTTTTATTAATAGAAATGAAGGTAGGAGTGATGTAGCACAGAAAAATGACCTTTCTTCCGTAGGAGTCTCTTCAGAGTAAAAAGATCATAAGTTCTTAAATTGAACGATTCATGGCAACGTTTTAGAGCAACCTTCTGGGCACCACCACTCAGGTAAAGCATATACCAACCAGGTAGGCAGGGTAAATGTCCGTTGCGACAACCTGAGATGCTGGTAAGAAACTATTTTACTAATAACTGTAGTGACTTCTGGTTTTGACAGCAATGCAGACTGCTTTTACAAGGAGTTGGGTAATACCTGTAGAAGCTGACTAGGTATGAGCTTAATTTTCTGTAGTCAGCAACCTTCATCCTTCTCTTCTTCAGCTGTGTCTTCCCTGGCACTAGCAAGCTGAGGAGCAATTCCTCCCTGCCAGCACAAGAGTGCAGGTCCCTTCTGAGCTGCCCTAGGATTGGCCATTGGGTGGCTGGGCCAGGGAGAAATCTTGTTTGAAGTGTGGTGAGACTTGGGATCATGTCCTACCTCAGCCAACATGGAAGGCTGACAGCTCTTCCCTACCAGAAAAACAGCATGGGAAATGCTTTAGCTGTTTCTAGAAATCTTACCGACATTGTGGGCAGAGAAGTTGTGGGAAAGGCAGTGAGTACAAGTCTTGCAGTTGTAGCTCACTAAGTTAGAAGTTTTTGACACCTTGTGATTCTTCTGCACTCTGTGTGTTGAATTAACTGGTAAACTCAGTGTAGTTCAAGTGGGGTACCTGGCTTAGTAGTGGCAACTTCATTTGAGACACTCAGGGCTAAATGAATGTCCTTGTCGCTGGAGGTGGTAACGCTCAGGTGATGGCTGTAGTAGGCTGGTGAACAGAGCTGTGCTTGCACAGATACACAAAAAGCCACAGTGATGGACCCTGTCAACACAGCTGACTCCTTAAGCTCAAGCTGTTCACTACAGCAGCAGGGGAGAGCTATGTGTTTTCAAGGGGAGGGAGGATGCTTAAATTGGCAGCTGGAAGAGATGCCATAGGTTAACTTCTGTGATTTAAGATGCCCCAGCAGAGATCAGTGCAACATCTGCTTTGCTTGTCTTGCGCATACCTACATATTCATGTGCAGCTTTCTGAACTCTCAGAAGATGACTGAGCGTATAGGAAGAAGAGTTCTAGTGAGCTGTAAACCTCCTGCTTTAGCTAATGGAAGATGAAATGTCTCTTCTGCCATATTTTCATCTCCAAAGGGTTTTTTGGGTTTACAGAAAAAGGTAGGTCTTTTAGAGGGTGCCCGCCTCCTCACCTGTTTCCTAATAAATACAAAGAACAATGGGAAATTAGCAAAAATAAGCATGTACTAAGAAACAGGCTATCTGGGGAATAATGCATCTTTGTTTGTACATGCCCCATGAATTAATTCATGTGAGTAAACTAAACGCAAGGGAGTGACACAGAGTCCTGGCAGGACATGGGTGGCCCTGCCACGAAGAAAGGCTCCCAACACATCCAGCAAGGAGTGTGGAATGTGCTCTTTGCTGGAGCCAGGCCCTTCTCTATAACACCAGCTGAATGAAAGGAAATCAATGGATGGTATGTTAGAACTGCCAGAGAAAAGGATCCTGTGAGACTAACAACTTCCCAGAGCAAGGATAAAGGACAGCTCCTCAGACCTGACAGGGTTCTTGACATTCATGACTTGCAAGCTGCATGTTGCAAAAGCCTGATTTTTGATGCGTACTGTACAACATGCTGTAGAGCTTGTTCTTACATAGCAGATGATGGTGAAGGAAGTTCACTGCACATTCTTTCCTCCAGACTTGTTTTAACTAAGCCTTGTCTAGATCGGGGTGGAACTTGCTCAGATTTGGTCAGTAACCTGAGTGCACCAACCTTACAAACATCTGGGCTATTCTCAGTTAAACCCATCTTAAAAGAAGTTGTTGTTTCAGTGTTGAAGATCACACCTCTCTACTCCAATCCTCAAGAAAAATCACAAAAGTACACGGCAAATCTCTCCCTTTGGACACATCCCAGATTTACCCTGCACCTGAGAAAAGGATATTTTTTTTCTGCTTTTCCACCTCTCCTTTCCTTCCAGCAGGTGCTTAAAATCATCATCTGCATTTGTAATCTCATTCATTATTTGACCACTGATTTCTGTCTTATTGGAAGTGTTAGTGTGGAGATTATGTTTTGCTCTTAGGTGGTCCTTCACTTTCTTAAATCTCCTCTTGCCCCATGGATGGAGCTGTGTTATGGCTCACCACCCTGGAAAAATGCTTGTATGTTTGACACGCATGCTGCTGAGAGGGAATTTTGTCTTTCTGTGTTCTCTGCTACCCTGCTTCTCTAAGGAGAATCAATATGTGGTTTCAAAGCAGTCTTCCGCTCGCTGCTTTCTCAACTCTGAAATCTCCTGGGTACAGGAGTTGTTCTGAGCTTTGGTGTTTGTGTTCTGGTAAAATAAAGCAGAGTGATTTTTAAAAAGGCTCTGAGCACTGAATAACTTGGAAAAAATTAAAAGGGGCAATCTTCAGTTGTAATGACCTGGCAGGATAGAATTTTGTGGTCTTCTCTTTTTTAGTGCTCACTTGCACACAATCTGGTGTACATACTGTTTTACAACAACACCTAGACACTGTAATGTGCAGCTGATGCAGAGAGGAACAAACTGTTGCTTGAAAAGGCTGCACTTAAAGAGGTCTGAAAGTTGTGAACAGATATAAACAGATGTAAAAGAGCTTGTTTGTTAACTGAAACACATGTTTTTCGGATTGCTTTGTTTGGATTGCAAGGGTTGTTTCTCTTTTCTTCATGTTCAGAATAACCAAGTAAATTCTTTCATTTTGTTCTCCTTTCCCCCTCCCCCCACCATTTCAATGGGGAGAGGGACCAGTGGAGCATTTTCATAGCAGTGAGAGTGTTAACTGGAAATTTCAGGCTTCAACTTTTCACAACTGTGTCATCCCTTCTTGATAAGGTCACTCTCATTTATTCTGACTTGCCTGCATTTCAGTGGTTTGTGTTATGTCTTTGATGCAAAAGCAGCTGTACACTGAAAAATGAGCTTTCTTTCTTAAGATTCTCTTCAGAGTAAACCAATTGCAAATTCTTCGATTGAAGGATTCACAGCAACGTTTTAGAGCAACCTTGTGGCCACCATCACGCAGGGTAAAGCACATACCAACCAGGTAGGGAGGGTAAATCTCCATTGCAACAACCAGAGACGCTCAGCACCATACTCAGGAAGCACAAGCAGATGAGCAAACCACTCGATCCAGGCCTGTAACTGAAATAATGATAACCCAAGAGTTTATGTCAGCCTGTGTTACCCTGCTTGTAATCTGTTCTGCCTGTTCTTCACTGCTGAAGAAACTGGAACTTCCATAGTAACAAAAGGATAGATGGGTACTCAGCAAAGAGAGCTGTCGAATAAAAAAGGCATTTCTGCTTTAGGGATGAGAGCAGCTCGGTACCATATGGGAGTGCTGCAACTTACAGCCGCTGGGGAGCCTGTAAACACTGCTGGGAGAGCTGATACAAGACCTGCATCACCACGCACAGGCCTCCCTGTGACCCTTTACTCTGCAGGGAATTTCACTCTAAGGGAGAGCTTTACAAAAACTGAGCACTCATTTAATCACCAAATTAAGGTCTTGATCGGTTTCCAATAGAAATCCAAGGCATAACTCTCACCAGTTTCTGTAGCACTGGACAGCATGTCTGGGGCTGCCCCACTTTGAAACTCCACTAACAAATACATGGGAACTGCAGAGGAGCAAGCATCCAGAACTGTGTTTACAAGGACTAATATTTAACACTGGAAACATAAATACTTTTTAAATGTTTGATACAAATTATTGCTGCCATGAAGCTGGAGTGGCGCAGCAGCTTCATGCATCTTAGAGATGTTTTGACATACAGCCTAAACGAGGATTTAATAAAATTCTTGTGCTCTAAAAGGTACTCATAATTTTTGCTCAATTTCTGCGTGTTTTCTCCCCCTTTAATTGTAGTTCAACAAATCAGAGGCACTAATCTCAGATAAAAGTAGAAACACCAAGATTAAAGTGCACTTCTGTTTATTTTTAAGGGCAGTGGGTTAATATGAGCACTCTATTGTTGATGTCAGCATCACAAGCCAAAGATAAACACCACTTTTCTGCACTTACATCACATTTTCAGGACATTATTCTTCATTAACAAGTATTTTGTTCTGAAATGGAAAAGAATTACTTTGTCATAAGCTTATTGGCTACCAATCATAACCATTTTGTGGCTGTTCTGTAGAACATTTGCTCCTTTTTATCATGATCTTTGCATTTGTTCAGCATTTTTGTACTTTAATTTCCTGAAGTTCTGACTCTTTTTGAGAGTGGAGTTATTCCTGGTTTTATAAAAAATAATTTAATTATTTAAATGTGTGGATTTTCTCTTATTATACCTTTATCATTACCTCAAATTAGATACTATAAACATGATGCTCTTGCTATCAGAAAGGTTGCAAAGGTACTGTGGGAAAGAGTTGATAATGTGTGTTTACAGCACTGTTCCCTGTTCCTGTTCTCTTGCTCAATTCACTGTTGGAGACTTCAGCTCTTTTGGGAGGAAAGTGTGATAATTTGCTTCAGGAGGACTGAGAGATAATATCTATCTAAGTAATTACAATGACGCTAATCATTGCAATCTTCCTTCTTGCCCATCTTTTAAAGTGTCCCTTTAAGAAATCTGTTACCTGCCTCTGGGTACTCAGGTCCTCCCATAAAAGATTCAGTGAATAGCATGGTTTTCTAAAAGAGATTGAGAGGTTTCAAAGCTGTGGAGAGGCATCTTTGTTCTACATTTGAAAGGCCTTTCTGCAAACCACCAGGAAGCCTATCCTACAGCTGTGAGCAGTTGCATGCTTCTGATGCTGGTATGTAGAAAGTCATGCAACATAAAGCTCCACCATGTGAAATAACATAGGCAGCTTGTACTTTAAAATAATTTCTTGCTGTCATCTGATTTTGACCTGTAGCTCTTGCAGGACAGGCTCTGAAATGTACCTACCCTTGCTTATCTATGTCAAAATTGTATCTCCTATCTATACTCATCTGCAGGAGTACACGCAGCTTGTAACAAATACCCTTACTCTTCTACTCCTATTGAACTTCAAGTGAGGAGAAGTCAGAAGGAAAGTTTAGTTTTTCCACACTTAGCAAATTTAGGTTGAATAACTTATTGAGCAAAACCTACCTGTACAGCTCTGAATGGATTCTCAATTATATTCCTATGAAAAATCTTAGAAATATTCTTTTTCCAGTTCAGAACAATAAAATTTAAAAAATCTTTAAATCTTTCTGAAACATTCTCCTTTCTTCATGTGGTTCTGACTGACAGAAGAACTGACTCAAAAGAGCTACTGTGGTTGAAAAAGAGTCTAGAAACAAGATGGTGTGATTTGAAGGACCAACTGCATTTTACCTGTGCTGCTTGTATACCACATTATATTCACTGATGTTCCAGGAATAATTTCATGATACATCATTCTAATTTTGAACAAGTAGAAAACCTCACCATGCAATCAAAAGAAGAAGGAAAAAAAAAGTTATTAGGGGACATTATTTATTGTGAAATATTTGTTTTCATGTAAATATAATCCAGTATGTTCTTCCTGGCACAAATACGGTCACTGTGAAAGAATCTGGAGAAAACTCGTTGCTATACTGTGACCATTAAATGCAGGTTATCCCACTGAAGCAACCGGTACTGAATGGTTCTTGGTTGGTGGGATAAAAGGTACTAAAAATACCCATATATAGTCCCAAGATCATTTTCTCTAACTCTATTTAAAATACTTAGCCACATGTGTTGTATTTTTGTGAACACCATGCAGGAAATAAAAGCATTAGAAATCAGCTTGCTATAATTGAGTGTGCTAAACTACATGCTGTTATACAGTCTGGTTTATATACTCATGTAATCTTTATACATGAAAATCCCGTATTTGCATGCATATAAATAGCTTGCAGATTAGGGTACCAAGGGGACTATTGTGATCATCTAGTCTGGCCGTCAGCCGGAAATGCTTGTTTGCATCAAGTTATTTGTTCTCGTCAATCTATTTTTATGTCTATCTCTTCAGCCATCCCTCAGTTGTGAAATTTTCTGAGCAAAAGTTCACGCTTCCTCATTTTTTTCTACCCACCCACTTAACTTTGAACATCTCCCTCTTCCTGGGAAAAGCTGATCTGAATTCTTTGATCTTCCAAATTCTTCTTGTAAGACAGCAGGCATCCAACTTGATCTCTGTATGGCTGCATTTGCATGAGAATAACTTCTTCTTCCTACATATGTTTGGGAAGGAAAGCAGTTGGAAGGACATGGTTCTCAGTAATGTTTTCCTATTGTGCAGACTCTGTAGTAAGGTATTTGACTACAATTTCTACAAGTTGATGTCTGAAACCCTCTCAAGATTTCTTGAGTCAGAAGCAAAATTTGCAGCCTAACAAAACTTACACTGTTAGTCTGTACTACCAGGTTTGCCTGTTTTCATTCGTGTCTGTCATGAAAGCGCATCTAATATTCTCACTCTTGTCTCAAGGTCAGCTAGTGGGGTAATTTGTATATCACCTCTCCTCGTTGAGCCCTTTGGCCACGCTTGTCTCTCTTTTTATAACATTGTTAATTATTTTGTCATATGTCCTTCAGTGGTGAGGACTGAAGCATCATGCTGTAGGAGCCCTCACATGCCATTGCATCCACTTGATGGGTGTTACAGGTTACGCATCCAGTAGTCATAGTCATACTTTCATCAGACTCTCTTGTAAAATATATTTGGTAATTAGCTGCCAGTCTGCCTCATGGCAGAACGATGCTCTTCTGGTAGTTAGCATCTTTCTCCTGTGTTTCCATCCTGAATGACAACCTGCCTTGAGTATACATATAGGCATTATTGTACCAAATGCCAGTTTCAAATGAAACATTGTTCCACCCTTTCTGTGACTGAACCTGTTCTCTACTGTCATATTGCTAGGCCATACAAGAAGTGTGCCCTTTTCTTTTCCTTCTCCAATATTCTCTTCTCTTTGATCTTTGGACTATCTACCTTCTTTACAGCTGACCCAGTTGGCAGAGAATGGAGTTACTTTTTAGCATCAACAACAGTGCATGTTAAGAAAAATGTTTACAGCTTTGCTAAGGTAAAAGAAAGATGTCAGCGTAAATAGGTTGGAACACTAGACATCAAAACAAATTAAAGGGAGTTCTTCTTGCCTCGTTTATGCTTATTGAGAAAGCTGATATAGGAGGTGTATGCTCTAGACTAATCAGATTATAATATAATTCAATTAGGTAGCTCATCTTCAGCACCAATCTCACATTTATAAAAAGCAAAGCTTAAACTTGAGCAAAGTAATATTGCTTTACTCTGGCCTGATTTGCAATTATTCAAATAGCAATACTACAGATAATGAATTCCAAGTTAATCAAATTGTTGTAGCAATGAGTTTGGTAGTTCATCTTCAGTTTCAAGTTCATAAGTTCATTTATGTCCATCTGCTTAAAAAATAAAGCCTTATCTTCGTCATAATTATAGTCTATTTAGGTTGCGATTTGTGTCAAGATGAGGTTTAGAGGAGAAAAACCCACAGACATTAAAGCTGAATGATAAAATTAGCTCAGTGAAGAAACAGACCAGTCTAAAGGAGCCTGTGTGCTTTCTGATGCCTTTAAGAAATATATGAAACATTTTGCTTTTGTGAAATATAATTTCACCTGTCATTCTTTCCAGACTTAAGGTATTAACCAGCTATTTCACCAACAGGTAAATAAGGCAATATGGTCATGCAGGCTTTGAATTTTTGTGAGCATGCACAAAGCTCAATATGAAATCATCTGTTTAACTGGAAGGGAAGGGAAAGCCATCATAAATATGCCTTTACGTGTTTGTGCAAAATGTTATAGACAATCTTCACAAAGCCAAGAACATTTTTTTTTAACCTACACCTCGGACCCTGCTAAGTATCAATGACAGCTTTGTTCATTCCTGACTCTTTCCTCTTGGTACTTTGAGTTCCTATCAAGATGGCTACATGCTTTGAAGGATTTTCGGTGAAACCCCACAGTGAAATATTTCTGGCCAGTAGAAAATTTGTTACCAATCATTATGTGGGAGACCAAAATTGGGGTGAGTGACAGATTTCATCCAAGTATGTTGAAATCTAGAGGACACCATAGACTGATAAAGGTCCAGAACTCGATCTCTGCAGTGCCAATGCGAGGGACAGGATCAAGTCACATACTTTACAGCTAGTAGAAAAAATTTCCTCCTCTTTGGTGGATGCAGGATCAACCCCAGTATGACTGAGATCCATAGCAAATGACAGCATTTGTAGTGTGTATACACACTAGGGAAAAGTACTTGGTGCCACACCAGGACCACAGACATATGGGCTGGAGTAGAAGAAGTTGGGTTTCTGTGATCAGCATTTCTAGTGCCTGAACTAAGAGCTTGTACCCGCTGCATCAGATCATTCACTGGGGTGGGGAGGGGGGTAGAAAATTGACCTGGGTGGTGGATCTATGGCCTGCTGGTGTGTACACTCATGTGCTGGAACCATCTGAGTGTTAACACATGGTCTCCCTATCAAAGGTCTGTATATGAAACTCAGCTGCTGGAGTGACAGAAGATTTTGTGCTGTTAGCGCACACTTCATTAAAATACCAGCTGAAATCCAAGTCTGAAATCCCACAGTTTGTGTTAGTTGATAAAACTCAATTGCCTCCAATTACTGTTAGTATGGTTTTAAAATAATATTTTGTTGTAGTAAAGGTCCCGTTGTGATGAGGAATAGCTGCTATTCACAACTGGAAACTTGGGAGAGAGCATAATTATGTGGCAGGGTGGAGAATATGATCAAGACTGGGTTTACCACTGTACTTTACATCTTCCAGCAACAGCACTGTAAAAAAAAAAAAAAAAACCAACCAAAAAACAAAACAGGGATGCAATACTGAGCAAGAGAAATATTAAATGGTTTTGCCTCCAGTAGTTAAATGAACTTGCTATGAAATACAGCGAACAATTGTGAGTCTTCTCTGAATCCAAGAGATGGTTTCACGATCTAGAGAGGAGAACCTGTCACTACTTTATATCATTTGAGTAGACCTTAATCTTGCAAAGCACTTTGTGGAGACAAGACTTTTTCCCATTTTAATTCCCAGGACTCAGCTGTGCATTTAGCATTCAGTTTGTGTTCATGCATTTTGCAGGAGCAGTACCTTGCTAGCTGAAGCATCTGCTATTGGACACTGCTGTAGGCGCTTCCTTTGCCCACATGCAGGTACGCTCTCACTTAAAATGAGCTCGCTGCCTCAAGGCACAGTTGTAGTGGAGACAGGCACAGTTGTGGGTTGCTGGGGTTTTTTTCTGAGCAGCTTAGCTATTGAGTAGGCAGCCTCGCACCTGGGACTGGTCTTCATACGGGGGTAAAAACCTTGCTACTTGTAGGTTTTTAAAAGAGGATAAATATGCTGACTCTCCTGTACAGTATGTACAGTCTTGGTTCATTCTAAAACAGAAAGAAATGCAATCAAGGTTCTCAAAGTTGTATTTCAAAGTTACATAGTAGTATTGTTACAAATATTTATATAAGGTGTTCACAAAAAATCTCATCAATGCATTTGTATATTGCTTTAGCTACAGGCTTCTATTCATGACAAACCATTTTAAAAACATCATTGGATACCTTATGAAAGTTTAATAAGACTTTTTATTGACACAGTAGGAAATCTTTTCAGAAGATTTTCTTTAAATCAAAACTCTCCAGACTTCTTGCTGAGAAGTGCAAATGACCCCACAGTCCTAACTGATCTCCACTTGTTGTGGATGCAGTTGCAGAGAAAAATGGAAAAATCCAATGATGGACAAAAATCCATTTGAACAGAAGGAGGCAAGAAAACGGTCAGGGAGTGCTTAGGCATTCATCATTTTATTTTTGTTCTGTTGATTCTGGTTGCAGCTTTATACTTCAGCAGGGCCAAGATTGCATGCCAGAGTAGGAAAATGCCAGCAAGCACCAGAATTATTTGCTCTTAAATAATGGCCCTATTATGGAGCTGGCTGTATTGAGGAAGGGTGCCGAACTGCTTTTGCCTTTCAGTATCTACAGCCCTCCATAAGGCACCTTCTCTTTTGCCATGATGCCTGGGGAAGGTGTTGAGCCTAAGACCAAGTCCCATAGAAGACAGCTGGCTGGGCAGGCATCAATGTGCTAGCTGGGAGGAGTGCCAAGGCCTGTGGTGCCTTTAGGCCCTTCACTTTTCTGGGGGTGACTCTGAGTTGCAAAAGAATGTTTCTTCCTGTTCTTTTTTCATTGGCAGCCAATTCAAATGACGCAAGTGGTGGGTTTTATGGCTTGCTCCACACTCCCCACTAAACACATGCAGAAGTCTTTGTGCTGTTTGCAAAGCCAGCAAAAATTACTTTTCGCTTGTAGGTCAGCCGTGGGCATCTCAGGCTGGTATATATTTTTGTCTGGTTTAATACAGAGACATGAATCATAGGAGTTAATGAGAACGGAAAGTGCTCTGCATGGGATATATAGGACATGCTAAATAATCTCAGGTGTCCATGAGTTTGTTAGAAATGTTTCCCAGGACTTTGGGCTTTTCTGATTCGGTTGAGCTGGAAACATTACAGGCGCAGTCTTTGTTGCAGTATTTGAATGTTTCCCCCCTCTGAACCCAGACGTGCACAGCAACAAGAAACAAAAGGAACTTTTCACACCTCAAAATAGATTTAATTTGGGTTCAGTCAGAGTTTGGGGCAAAGGTTTGTGATCTTTCTTGTTTTAATCAAAGAAGTTGGCTTGTGCCCTTAAAACTTTCATTGTCAGAGTAAGATCAGCAGAATTCACTTGCAGGTCCATTAAGCAAACAAAACCACATTCCCTGCTGTCACCTCAGTTCATGCTTTGGCAATTTTTAGAAGCTGCCTTTAAAAATAACTTTCTCTGAGTTCCAGGACTGCTATTCCTACAGCCTGAGTGGTTATATGTGTTTATATAAACACAAAACACAACCTAGTGAAGTGCATGCATCTACCTTTTACCACCATAATCCTTACTCTGAAACAATACAAAACAAAACAAAGAGATAAAACTGCATTTTGATATCCTTGATATCCTTTAAAGCAGTATTGAAACCTTTCCAGAATGTGAAAGTTATTCTGGCATCTTGCTGAAGGTTAACTTTAGCATTCTGGAAGGATTTCAATAGTAATGAAAAGGACAGTAAAGAAAGTAAAGCTATTTCAGAAGCATTCCTGAAGGATAATGCTGGCATGCTAGAAAGATTTCAACAGTAGGCTAGAGGGCAGCAAAATGATTTCTGAAGTATTCCTGAAGGAGAACTTTAATAATCTAGTAGTATTTAAAATAGTTCTGCTGTGGTGGTAAAACTATATGGCAAATGTCCCTGACAGGTAATTTCGTTCTTTGAAATAACAAGGCAAAGCCTCAAAAATATAAAGCCTGCTACTTGGAAACTACATCTCTAAGAAATGGGGAAGCAAAGCAGTTGCTCTGGAGGCTGGGAAGTGTCCCTGACAGAAGTCACAGGGGGTGGAAGTTGACACTCAGCCCTGTGCAGAGGTCTTTGTACAAGACCTGTGCACAGTGTCAGTCAGAAGAGGTCTCACATGGGACTGTGGGGTAACAAAGGAGCCCACGTGTCCCCTACAGGCAGGGTTATGTTCAGTTCCATAAAGGACCCAGACCTGCAGCATCCCCGTCAGGTCCCTACCCTTGCATTTTTCTTCTGAGAAAACAGACACATAATATGGTGTCACCTCCACTGTCTCCCTTTGGTCAGTGAACTTTAGGCTTGGGTGTCAAGTTCTCGTTTTCATTTAGCCTAAGGACCTATCAATCTGGTCTGGATGGAAAGTGAGTGGGAAATCTCACCCAGTGGATTTTCTTCAAGGTCTGGATGCTACCTACTTTCAACTCAGCTGGGAATATCACAAGCTTCCTTATAATGTCTCACTTCTTAGTCCAGCTGACTCAGAGAAACACACAAATGTGCAAATTAAATACAGACATAATTTAGCTGACCAAATATGCAACCCTGCATTAAATTTGTTTGAGTTGGAGCGAATTTTACCTAGTAGTTGTAACTCCTCCTTATATATCGTACCCTAACTGGTATGTTGTATAAAGCTATATATTGGAGGCAACCATGATCCAGTCCATGAGGAAGAATTAACTTGTGCCCCCATCTTTTCCACATTTCCCCTTGTTCTTTTTGAGAGAAATAAAGGCAAAGGGCATTTTATGCCCTGTCTGTGTAAGGAGCAGTCTCATCTGCAAGCAAGGCATGATTTGCGACAGGGAGACTATCTTTATTTTTTATTCTTTCCTAAGAGCAACTGACGCATTTGGAAAAACTATTTCAAATCTCAGTCATACTTGGAAAAGATATATTACATTTTGGTACCCTGAAGTCATTTATATGCTTGGACCACTGTGGTGACAATACTACTGCTGCTCAGCATTTAGCACATTCTGCTGTTTACTAGAGATTATGGTCTGCTTTTGTAGATTATATTGAACTCCTTCATTTGAAAAAGCCTTCTCGACACAAAAACGACAGCATGCTGTAGCTAAATTTTCACCTTAGAGGCAACTGTGTGCACGTGTATAGAAATCAAGAATTAAGTGAATACAACTACCTAAAATGCAGTCCAATGATCTTGCTGAGAGAAAAATTATGACTTTGCATATGGATATTTGGTAAAGATCTTGGTGGTTTTGCAGATGATGTTGATTTTGCATAAGTATCAGTAAAGGTAGAAAGTATCCCAAAAGAAACCTCAGACCTGTTCTCCACAGATGCT
The DNA here is from genome assembly GCA_024733675.1 of Psilopsiagon aymara. Lineage (NCBI taxonomy): Eukaryota > Metazoa > Chordata > Aves > Psittaciformes > Psittacidae > Psilopsiagon > Psilopsiagon aymara. The sequence continues at coordinate 43,095 of JANRGW010029943.1, forward strand.
TCAACCCGATACTGCAAAGTCTAGCTTTAGCCAAACTTCTGAGAGCCTTTGTAGAGACCAGGGATTGTTCACAGGATCTGCATAGTTAATCATTCTAATGGATGAATACTGCCCAAGAAAATCATAATCTGCATGAGAATTGGGGGTGGGGGTAGGAAATGGAGAAATCTGCCTCATTTGTTTTAATGTGTAATACTCTTCCAGATCTAGCCGTAACATCTATCAAAATTAAAGGTGCTGCCTTCAATTTTATAAAGTGTGCAGGTTTGCTGGTGTTCCCCAGAAATGCTCCCCAGCTCATCCTCATCTAAAAGACAATGTCCTGAAACTTCTGAGTTCTCACTTGTGTTTTACTTCTCTGTTAGCTGTACTTAACTGTGCTGTATCATCCTTCAAAGGTGTAGTGTTTAAAATACTGCTCTTAGCTATAGAAACCTTTTTATTTTTTTCTTATAAAGATTATTGCTGTTTTCATTGGAGTCTCTAGGTCTCTTTCAGTGGCTTTTCACACTTATGAAGTAGGGGTTCACAGGTTCCAATAATGTCATCATTTGCATAGCCTGACAAGGAAAGATTAGATTTATCAGCATTTTCTTTAAATGGATGTCCTTCAAGGACAGCCCCCAGAAAGCAGAGGTGAATGCAGTAAAGGTAGTGGCATTAATCATCTTCACCATTTGAAATAAGGGAGAATAAATAAATAAACAGCTTAGCATCATGATTGTCTATCAGGGGTTTACTTCAGGTCACATACACATTAAATGTAATCCCAAGGATGTCAGAACCAATGTTACGAATGTTTTTGTTAATGCAGTTTCATGAATGGCAAGGTAGAGCTTTGCATTAGGCTATGTAATCACGTTATCAATAATAATAGGGTGTATATTGTGGCAGTTTGTTCTGTGTGTGAACCTTTCTGTAAGTACAAATGTTAGGGCTTTCATGCTTTGGTTTGGAGCACATGATGGGGAATGCTGCTACAATGACATCCATGGGTTGTCTCTTGTCCTGTGGGCAGCTCATACTGAGTGAAAGAAGAACTGGCATCAATGAAAGAAGAAATATCATTAAAAGGACATGGTAAGGAGTATAATAACCTCTAAATACTAGAGAAGAAAACTCTATCTCCCACTAAGGAGGATAAGGTGGTGAGGTGTGGGACTGAGGAACAGGGAGAAGAAAATTATCATTAACGTGATTAGACAAAGGTGCCTGAGGTGAACAGACTGGCATCTCATGAAGCAACTAGATTATCAGCGACAAACTCTTCCACCAGTTTTAAATCTGAGGAGCTAGGGTGTTGTTATTTTGTGGGTGTTCTGGCATATGGTTGCATAGGGGGTTCTGGCAAAGATCTTTTTGTACATTGAGATTCATCAATTTCAGTACTTAAGATTTGTAGTTATTGCTTACAGGAAAAGGAATACATAAATTCTTCTAAAGCCTGTTCAAGTGCATAACTTTGCACATGTATGTAGCCTCAATTTAATATGACTGAAAATGTGGTTACACACACATTGCCCAAGGAGAAGCATGCAACAATTTATAGTGACTGAAAATTATTATATTTAATTATTTGGAAGAGTGTCAATATCTTTCAGATAAAGCAGTAGTTTGTAAATGTTGAGAAAGGCTTTTTAATCATATTTGAATATTTATAAAGATATTCAGTTCACTGAAATTCCATAATGGGAAATCAGCATCTAATAGAAAAATGATGAAAAATATAGAAATTATCTGCAGCTCAAAATAAGAGTCCACTCCTGTCCTTAACATAAGAAAACAACTTCAAAGTGACAAAATTGTCCATGAAATAATTCACACTTTTGTCTTTATTCTGATACATATTAAGAAAAATATTAAGAGCTTCTCAATGATGATTTTATGTATTTCTCAGTATGAAAGCATCCTGAAGGCTTTCTGGTGCAGTTTGTTACTAGTGTCTCTTTGTTCTTTCCAACATCTTTTTAAATAGTCAGAATTTTAAAAAGCATTTTAACTTATAAAAAGCTAATTTGATTTATTGGGGTTATTTTTATTTATTAACCAATTTGCTTCTGGGTTGATTTTCTTAAGTGCTAAGCTTCATAATGGAAATGCTGACACAACTTTAAGTATAGGAGCAAATGCTATTCTAATAATTCAGCTGAATAAATACCAGCCAGCATTTAGTTATTTTCCCAGGAACTGGATAAACAGCCACTTCCTTTTTAGTGTCTCTTTGTAAAGTAAAAGTTCCACAGCCTGCTAATCATCACTATGAAATTTTCTATTAAAAAACCTCCAACCTTTCTTTTGTTTATTCTGCAAGATCTTTGTGGTTCCATATTTGTCATGATAAAAAAAATTAAAAATAATCAAAACAAATACGCTGACTTGGCAATGAATGACATTCTGACCTTTTTCAAAAAGCACTGTTTCTGAATACTGTGGCTTTTATAGATGAGAACAAGAGAATGAGCTCAGCTGAATAATTCAGATGCTGATCTATGTTTCAAATGTTCAGGACGATTCGGGTTCGGCGATTTTATTTTTACTATTGTTTTGGAATTTGCAGTGAAATTGGGAATGAGCTTACGTTACAGCAACCACTCACCTGTGGTGAGTAAGAAAGGCTGAATTGGGTGTTCCCCAAGATATCACCCCGCTTTGACAAGGTGATCTGTTCTTTCAAGCTTATCGTGGTCTCTGAACTGATGTGAGTCTTGTTTGTAAAACTGAATGGATGGACTAAATTAGTGTGGCGCTAGGATTAAATTGATACACCACCATCTGGTTTCATGAACTACAATTCTTCACAAGGGCTGATAGATAAACTGCTCCTCATGTGATGCAGTGTAACAGTCTGTCTGCAATTTTATCCGATATATCAAACAATGAGTGGTGTGGTTATTGTGTTATGTCATGTCAAGGCTCATAGGAATGGGTTTACTCTACAAGTTCCTGGTTTTTGGTTTTTTGGTAGTTTTTTACGAGGTGGAGGGAGTTGCTTTCCCAAAAAGTTCTGCTAGTGAGAGGACAGTCACTCATGGAAAACTTCAAGCCTGAACTTTTTAGGAGATATGATGGCTGATCCTGATACATGCACCAGCACTCCTGTATAGATCCACAGATTACTGACAGGTGCTTTTAACTCAGTTTTTGTCTGGAAATAAAGAGAATGGTCAAGAAAAAGAGGTTAACCATAAAATCTTCACTGACACAAATCTTAAGCCTCAGACAGCATAATTTTCTCAAGCTCTGTTAATGCCAGTGGAGCAGATGATTCCCCCCACCAATGCCCCTGGATTGCCCCATCAGCAACTAAGAGAAGTGAGCACTGTGTGGAGCCAAACCTGTTGAAAAACTGTAGTGGAAAAGCAAGCACAAGGCTTGGTCCCTTGCTGATAGAAATATCCATCAGGCTCTGCTCTGTGTCACTGCTCATAAAAGTTGAATTATTCAGATCACGCAGCCCCTGTTTTGCATGCTGAGCCTTCCCTGTTTCCATTTTGCTAATAGCTACCCCACTGGGTGGATGGCATGACAGCTTCTGAGTTTATACATCCTTAAACTGTACTAATTACTGGCTTTTAAGTAGCTAAGAGTTTTTACGGCATCTTCATTAGGGTAATAGTAAGTGGGTGGATACAGGTGTCAATCAAGTGAAATGGTAGATGAATGGCACATGGTATTTCAGTTAATTTGTCCTGTTAATTTCCTTGCGATATTTGCAGCTGTTGAAGGCAGCCTCCTCTGTGGGAAAGAAACCAGCTCAGTGTCCCCCTGCTTCCTCCCCCACTTGAGCAGTTACGTGCCTTTTGTAGTATGTGTGGAGCTGTCGGAGAAATATACCCTGAATGTTGGCTTGTGGGTATAAGAAAGGGAGGTGCTGGGGAAAGAGGTGGTTGATAAGGGCTGGAAAGCTGGTCAGATGCCTGTGTTCTCAGTACTTTTGTAGCTGAAGCACTGATAATTTGAAATTAAAAAATCATGTAGTCCGTGAGCTCTCGAGAGGGACCTCTTAATATGTGCCAAGGAGATAAACCTCAGAGGAGAACATGGTGTAAAGGAGCAGTTACAGACTAACTTTGTCAGAGGTACCTGATCTGATCCTATTGTGGGTGCTAGCAATTTCATCTTTCTGAGGAGTTTTGATCTGATAAGCTGGGCTCTGACTTGGAATAAGGGTAAATCATGCAAAGCAGTCAAGCCCTCTTCTGGTGAGCTTCCAGGACTTTTTTAAAGTGGGTGTAATGACCTGTTTGGAAACTTAAAGCAATAGAGGAAAAAATTAAACAGTTGAAAATGGGGCCAAATATGTGCTGCCCTGTTCACCTGTATGTGTTTTCCTGCCTTCTCTTGATAACAGCTCTGAAAACTAAGAAAAGAGGGGAAGCCCTTGGGAAAGGCTGGGGGGGGCTGGGGAGGGCTCTGTCAGCCTCCTGTCAA
>JANRGW010029943.1:47625-72130 GCA_024733675.1 Psilopsiagon aymara
TAGTTATTCCTTTGGAATTTGTGGCCTGTTTTTAAAACTCATACCTGATTTCTGTGCCAATCTTCACTGGAGTTTGTAATAACACACTGTAATTTAGGCAGCTCTCTGAAGTCCCATGTGTAAAGTTATCTGTGTAGTGCTTGCCTGATCAGAATCCAAGACAGCCCCATTTTCAGTGAGTGCAAGATATTAACATTTTGAAATTACTTCAGATCCATAATTCAGTAAAAGCCAGTGGAACCTGAACTTCAGGGCTCTCTGCACAGCAGGCAGTAGCACATCTGTTATCTCACTTGTAACGCAGTGCTAATAGCCAAGGCTGTGGCAGCACATACTTCAGCTGAAAAGCACCTAAAGCTTTGGAAGGTTTGAGCAGCCTGGCCAGAAGTTCTTGCTGATGCGGCTTCCCTCTTAGTATCCAAGTTGGCCAGGGAGTCTTATCCAGTGCATTCACAGGTGCGGCTTTCAGTGTACGCCTGGTCACCCTATAGCAACAGCATGAGTTGCTTCTGGGTTTTACTATAGATTTTTAGCAGGTAACAACCCTACGTGTACATAGCCAGGGCTCTTTATTGAATGCTCTTTACAGTAAGCATAGTTTGAACTAGTCTCCCCCTGTCATTACACCACACCCAAAGCCAGGGATGTGAATGAACAAATCCAGTGCAGTGAATTAGTGGGGCTGTCCTAATCTACCAGCACATCTTGGGAACCACGTGTGTTATCTAAGAACGTTTTTTCAGTGTGCACCACAGGGTTCCACAGCGATAACTCGAGCTCGTTCAGGTGCTGCAAACAGTATGACCATCTTTCTCTGGCAGTCAGTCCCCCTGTACTCATTAATTGCATGGTATCATTTTATCTGTGGGTCCCAAGTGTGCTACTGCACCCACATCTTGGGGATGAGTCATTGGTTGAGGAGCTGTGAGCTTATCCATCAAACCCCACTGTCTTGATGCAATTTATCAAGGAAAGCTGCTCAACAAGCCACCATCCTCTGAGCCATGAAAGGGTGTTGCAGGGTGCCTCGAAATGTAACATTATGCACAGCTAAGTAGAAACAAAAGAAAGGTAATTGACTCATAACTAAGTTATGGATAGAAGGCCTAGTGAAGAGGATAAAGCACAGTCCATAACAAGCACTCTCAAGCCTTCACTGAATCTCATTAATATACTTCTATTGAAATGCGCAACATCCATGAGGTGCATGAGCAGCCTTCCCTTTGAAAGCATTTGTGCTCACCTCTTTTTTTAGGAAGCCAGCTACAATGGCATTATTCACCAAGGTTTTTTGCTTCCCAAGATGGACTCCCCCATCTGCCTGGGGAAAATAGGTTTGTATATGTAACTCAGCATGTTCTCAGTGTACAACGTACAGCTCACCCACAGGAGGAGTCATGTATTTGGCCTGCCTTTACTCTCACAAAATTCCACTTTTCCCATAATCGGTTTTAATCATAGCATTTATAAGTGGGTTCATTTTACTTTTTTTTTTTTTTTTAAATAACTTGATTGCCACATTATGTAGGCAATAACCTACAAACTGGAATTGTTTTACGCACATAAAGGCTCAAAATAGCAAGTCTAATTTGTTTAAAAAAAAAGTGATAAAAAAAAGACAATGCCCCATGCTGAGACTTGTACACCACCTCTCATTCTGTAAGACATCTTTATAGCTGTGTGATAAACCCCCTCATAAATGGGTTTTATAGTAAAAGTGCTGACACAACTTTAACTATAGAATCTTCAACAGCAGCAATGCAATAAAAGATCAAACTGTAATGCTAGAATATAAAGAAAGAATCATGATATGCAAAAAAGAGCAAAAGATTTTCAGAAGTAATCAATCCTAAAACAAAGATGGTAGCTATGGATAAAAGAAATACTCTGACAAAGTCTTAAACCAGCCCTTGGAACACTTATCATTTGGTTTTTAGACAGGCACTGGGCTGTTGTATATGTCGATCAGATCCAGAAAACTGCTGAAGCTCAGCTCACTCTGGTGGGTTTCTCTTGTCCATTTCTGGCATGAACAGCTGACTGTTCATGAACAATACTCTGTTTGCACTGCACTAAGCAATCAGTAAACTAGTGACCTGAGACAAATGTGCTTCTATAAGGGGTCTTTAGTGAGACAAATCCAGTGTAAGACATTCCTGCCGCAGTGTAAGCTAGTCACTGTCCATCCATGTTCTTCACAGCAGCTAAAACAGCATCCAAGTCAATAGCAGCTGTCTGTGTTATAAGAGAATCCTTCTGGGGTATGATATGCCAAACAAATTTTTACTGTTGCTTTGCATTTGTCAGCTTTCAGGTCTCTTTGAATTAGTAGAGATCATAATAAAAGTTATGTGTTTAGCCAAAGAAAAATATATAGCTATTGTGTATTGTATTTGAAATGGACGGGGGTCCCTTTTGGAAATGGTCTGACTACATCAAGTCACTGTTGTCGTTCAGCTTGGATGTACCTGTAATGTAGTTTACGTCATGCAACTAAAAATCAATTTGTTCTCTCACAATTCTATGCTACCTCTCAAATTAAGCCCTATAAAACATTTTAAACAGAACAAAGAAAGCTGGCTGAAATAATATTTCATCTTCTGAAATAAGGATTTGTCAAAGCCAGTCACATTACTTGTGGCCAAGGAGGACACTGCTCATTTGAAAGGCTATTGAAAATCCAAGAGCTCATAAGTTCAAGTCCATCTGCCACAGACTTCATGCACTACTAGCTATTACAGTAGTTTGACAATAATCTCAGCATCATCTTTTATTCCAGTCACAAAGGGTTGTCAAAAACCAAATAGTAAGAATTACTATAAACAGCAATGATTCAGTCTCAATGGCAATGGCTTTCTGTATTCTAGCAATGTAATCTACCACTCTACCCTTAAATTGGATATAGCATATGAAGTCCGTCAGCCATGCAAAAAGTGAAAATGTATATTGTCAAGGCCTTTGCTGTCTGCAGAACTGCTGATGAAGAGTCACAAAAGGAGTTTTAAATGCCCTAGAAGAAATTCCAAGTAACATTAAAGTCACAAATAGCAAATTTGACAACTCCCTCTGGACTAAGAAACTGCCTTCAAAAGTTTTATTAGCTTCATGCATCATTGTTATAATTTATTAATGTACAATTTTTGTTTTTTTTCAGACTGCATGGCTGGGGAATGGTAACTGTAACTTCTTTTTCATGATAAACAGCTGTTGAAAGATTTGCCAATATTCCTTCTTCTTATAATTCAAAAATGCATGCATTGCTTTTCATATTTCATTTCCCCTCGAAGCATAATAAGGTACCCTATTTATGAGTTAATCGATGAAACCTGTTCTCTGTTGATGTTACTTCATTGTTTAGTTTGCTAATGTGCACATTTGCACCTAATCTACTGAGAATCAGGTGCCATGGCTTCATTAGGGCATATACTGGGTGAAAGCCACCTTTAAAAACTTTTGGCTTTTACAGTGTTCAGCAATTCTTTGGCAATTCCTATTCATCTTTGATTACAATCTCAGGAGCTTGGAAGAAAGAGTCAAAATTGATAGGCAGTAAAAATACCGAATTTTGAAAAGGTCACCTGCTAGCAGGATTAAAACTTTGATTCCACCTGCTTATTACAAAGAATGTACCAAACACGAAATGGCATTACTTGAATCTGTTCTTCCAGCAGCAGTTGGTAGATAGGACTAGCAAATGCCATATATCATTCCTAAGGCAGGCTGTATGAAGAGAAATTTTTGCCCTGGCTGGGTATTGCGTACTCCAACAGCTGGTGCATGTGCTGATCTAGGAGAGAACGGGTTAGACTGTCCAGATCCAGTAGCTGCTAAAATTTGTAATGCATGTCTGTTTCTACAACTTCAGATACGGTGCCTGTCTTGCTGATTTGCATCTGAGTTTCTCCATGATCCATACACCACCGTTTCCAAGGCCCATGAGTGTACAGTATGTGCTTGATCTTTGTTCATCTCCATGTAGCATGACAGGCAAAAGACAATGGCATTGTTTTTGTGGCATATGTTTGAATTACAGGAACCTTAATTTAATCATACAATAAAAACACTGGAGGTATTTGCCACATTCCTTCAAAAGGAGAAAGCATTGTTCAGTCAGAGGCCTGACTAAAATACTTTGAAAGTTAATTAAATGTAATGATCTGCTTAATATTTATTATGGCCAGATTCTTCATTTGATCTTAAGCAACTCTCAGGGTGGAGTCAAGTAAATGGGAAGAGAGAAATCATTAGGGAAAAATGTACAATTTTCACTTAAATTCCACCTAAAGTCTTGTAAAGGCTCGATAATTCATGTCTCAGATTGTTCCCACTAAGCTCAATGACAAAATTCCTGATTTTATTTCATCTTTTGCATGCCAGTTATTACAAACAATATACTCTTTGATAATAGTTATTTGAAATCCTTATCTATTCCTGAAATAGAGTGCTGTAACTGGCAGTACTTGATTCATGGTATAGTGTGATTTAGCTACTGATACAAAAATGTAACACTTTTCTGCTTCCCTGCATCGCTGCACATAGCACTTTCCGCTTCCTCTTGTGCCTCCATGAAGGATGGATTCTTGTATTCCTGCAGCCCCTTACTAGTATAAGAAAGTTCAGGTGATAGCCTTAAAGATTCTGCATTACAAACTCTGTATACCAGCTCACATTGCCCTTAAATATGGACTGAAATTTATCTGTATCAGAGAAGCATACACAAGAAGGCTTCAAAAGACAATTGAAGGAGAAATGGAATCACTGCAAGAGGAAATATGCAGTAGAAGTGTGTGTGAAATATGAATAGGGTGGTAAATATTTTTCATGATTTATGTGCTTGTTTTTTGAATAGCTTTCATTTTGTGATATCGTTACAAAAAACAAAAGGTGGCAGAGCCCCCATTTTGGAGTTTGACACTAAGTTATTGTTCCGCAACAGCAGTTAACTTATATTTCCATCCCCAGGCTGTTTCAGCACATATCATTCCAATGATACTGAAGAACAAAGAAGTCATTTTGGCTTCTATTCTGCCATAAATGAAGCAATTCACAATGTTTCAAATACCTTAGTGATCAGCACAGTAACAGCAGTTATCTTAATAGTTACTCAGGAACAGATAAATTAGTGGCACAAGCAAATGTTGGCTGTATAGGCACCTAGACAATGGTACGTGTAAGTTACAGTAAGATAAAGTGACATTAGGTTTTGTTTTCATGGCACTGACCCCTGGAATTGGTGTTGCACCCTGCAACTCCATCCACTACCTGCTCACTCACCCTAGTGCATTGGGTCTACTCATTTGGCAGGTACAGCCAAGACATGCTGTTCATATCCTTTTTACACTGACCCAAATTTGAGGTAATCCCACTGATTTCTCTGGCCCAATGGTGATTAAAATTGAATGAATTCTCCAGAAGTTTAGCTTCAGGTCAGGGACTTGGCAAAGTCAAGAAAAATCCTTTAAGAAATATATGGATGTTGCATCTGTTAACACTACCAGGAACCCAGCAAGTTTTGGATTGAAGTGGCTTAAGTGGGAGAGGAAAGATGCCATTTCAATTTTGTCATGGATTCTCAGAGACTGTGTCTTGCATAGGGACTACCCAAATCTGAACATAGCATGGAGATCATAAGGGGTTTTAATTACATCACTGTGAAGCATCTTAGTCAGGAATGGGATTCTCCTGACAGCCCAGCTATGTAGGAAATCAGTGGTTTTTATTTTCTTGAGGATATGGGGAAATCACAGAGAAGCCAGTAGGGATGCGCAACTGAGGACAGTCTGGCATTTTGCTTTCCACATGTTCTGGCTGTTTATTGTCTTGGACCTCATTGCTTCCTTTCTTTCTAGCATATGTTACCACTTTAGAGGGACAGGAAGCACAGTCTGCTTTGATACGAGCTCCATTCTGTCTTTATTTTAGAAATTGCTACATCACCAGTGGATACAAAAGAAATGAAGGTCATAATCTGTTCACAGTTGCAAGTTTGGTAAAATGACTGATATTATTCGTATAAAAGAAGGTGGCTTTGGCCCTAGAATGAAGTAATAAAAAAATTAGATGAAGTGAAAGGGAAATTAGGTATTTAGATAACAATATGGAATTTATCTGTAGGAGTAAGAAAAAAAAGGTCACATCAGATTTATTTTAGTGAAAATAGGATGAGAATCTGAGCTTGATTGGCATGAATTCTGTAATCTGTAAATGTAATTATTCCTTTACTATTGAAGGGCCATCTGACCCTGCCTCCTTATTTTACCTCCCACCACCCTCCACCCACTTCCCAAGTCAGACAATGCATAGCTCATACCTCCACATAACTGGAGATCTAGAAAGTGTCAGGAATACCTCTGTTGTATTTCTGAAACTTTTGGAAGTGTCTGTCGCTTTTTAGTACATGTATCCTTCTCTTGTGATAGCAGAACAAATAATTAAGTGCACTAATTGGTATTGTGACAATGCTTTTATTTAAATATTTTTAAATATAATAAATAGTGCTTTAAAGCTCCATTGGTTTGCTCCATTCTTCTCTGCCCTCTCACTAAAATAACTTTTGCTGCTTACTCTTCATTTATTTTCCTCTCATCCACAGTGCTCAACCTCCTTCCTGTCATTCTCATCTTCATCCAGTTCACTTTGATGGTTGCTGCCTGTGCTACTCTCCAAGTAGTGAGAGGGGGCTGTATTTTGACAGTGTGCGTACATTTACAGCATGTTCCTAGGGAAGGCTGGGATGAATGGTATTATCTGTCACAGGCAGAACTGGGCACCTTTCGATGCAAGGTTAGCTGGGTGTCCAGCCTCACAGGGCATTTGAAAGTAGAGGAAAGATTTGCATCAAATATGCAGTCTCTCAAAATAATGATAGTGTTAGGGGAGATTAATTTTCTCAGACAATTCGTTCTTCCATTCAGCTTCTCAGTCCTGTCTGATTGAAGTCTAGCCACCCATATGGTATGAAGATGTCTGGCTGGGCATAGTTGCACACAGCTGGAAACTGGTTCATCTTTTCTCACCTACTTTTAGAAGTTTCATGCTGATAATGAATAACCTGGGAAGTCCTGGATCAGGTGAGGGCTGTCAGGATCAAGACACAGATGCTCAGGAGGAACCCTCATTAAATATGAACAGAGCAAAACTTTCCTATGAATTAAATTAAAAGTCCATGTAAACATCAGGGACTGATTAATGGTGCAAGAAACACAGTAACAGCCTCTTTGCACATCTTTGATGCAGAGTACAAACACACAGCTTACAGCATTAGAGCCAGGATCCTGTTCCATGAATCCAGTGTTCAGTAAGAAACCTTAGAATAGCCTCTGCTCTTAGCTTTCCACATTAAGAATTTTATTTGTTTGGAGTGGGCAGCTGAACCTATATACATCTTTGGGCCTTTTTTAAGCTTTGTATCAATGCAACGTACAAGATAGAGATTGACCATGCCACAGAGAGCAGGTTTGGAGAGTGACTCACTGTTTTATTTCTGATTTGGTAATGTATCATTTTCCCCCCGCCTGCACTAGGGTGCCATTGCAAGCAGCTGAAACAGTTGCATGAATGAACAGGCTGATGTCAGATTTCCAGAGCTAATTCATGGAAATCTGCAGTGAAGTCTTGGTTCTGGAGCACAAATCATGCAAGAGAAAATATGATCTCCCCAAAACTGAATAATTTTTTTGAGAACCAGGATCCAGAAAAGAGTATCACCCAGTTATCCAGCCATAGGCCTGTCTTTGGTTACCTCTCATGGTCTCCCCACTGTGTAGGCAAAAAGCTGTGAGCCAGTTAGTGTGGTTTCAAAAGCTGTAAGATTTTAGAGCACTTTCTTCCTTTTCATATGGTTTCATTCTAGGTGAGTGCACATGAGCAATTACCTTTCTTTCTGCAGATAATTGGCATTAATGGTATTCTTAGTTGTAATTATGAAACAGCACTTTGCTTGTACAGTGACTACTGTAGGTACAGGAATGTCAAAAATACTCTAACCTGGCTCTAAAGCAGTTCTTTCAAGCTAAACTTTCATGGTCGCTATGCTTGTACATCATTTGCTCATAGAATCATAGAATAGTTAGGGTTGGAAAGGACATCAAGATCATCTAGTTCCAACCCCCCTGCCATCTTCTGCCCTGTAAAAGAAAAGGAAGAATCCACTGGGTTGTAGTCTTAGTCATTCACAGGGTAAAAACTATTTGTTCATCTTAAATGAATGTTGTTCTCATATTGGCTTACACTATACATAACTGACTGTAACTGCGTTACTACATTTCAAATGCCTATTTCAGTAGGTATGAATCACAGAAAGTACTGACAACTTGTTAGAATTGGGCCTATAAACAATGGTTTGGTTTTAACCAGGCGTTTGGAAGAGAAAAGACAAATAATACAAAGTGAAAACCCTTTATACATCTTTCTCAACTTACCCTGAATAACGCCCAAGCGAATATCACTTCTTATTATTTCCAGTTGTTTTACACAAAGGCTGTTATATTTAAGGCCAGAATATGTGCAGCATATGTTAAGCTATTTATAGATTTACAATTACCTCATCAGACAGAATCAGGCAGATGGTAAACATTACTACTAGGCATAAGTACATTTAGAATCAGACATTTAAATAAATTCAGATCTCTCTCAAGCTTATTTAAAGGGGTTTATCTCTTAAGCCATTTGAGGTGTCTGGTTCTCCTGAGTATATTTGTATCACATTCAGATATCAGGCGGCATGACCAACAGCCTATAGATAGCTGTAGAAATCAGATTACATTAATTCTTGGGGTTTTTTAACCTTGCACAGGCAATTGAACTAGTAAGTGAAATTAGTCTGAGAATAAAGAGAATAAAACTTTAAGATTGAAAATGACAATGGCTGACTTCTTTTATGGTGCTGAAAGAATATGCATGCCTCAGAGAACATCAATTGGTCTCTCTTTAAAGCTGAAAGACTTCATATAGGGATTAAAAAACTGACAAAGATGCATGTCAGAAGGCCAAATTATAATCTTTCAACTTCAAAACCCCAGGCTATGGTGGCTTTTCACATGAATCTTACAGATGAACAAAAATAAGACTTCAGACTAGATCTGAGAATTGAGTGAGCACTTCAGTTGAATGCGATTGAAATTCCCCTGGACTGCTTAAAAACATCTTTAGGTTCTTCAAAATTGTTATTTTTAGCCAATTTAAAAATATATGTACAGTTAAATGGTGTTGACAAATGAAACCAAGCAGTCAGAAAAGCAGACTTTGTCATGTGAATTGAGCTGCTTGGGCTTGGGGGTTCTTTTTTTAGCTATCATTTTTTTAACTGATTTTCTGTATCTCCAAAACTCTTTGCCTGATGCTGTGTGATACAAATCTCTTAACCTGCTTTTTCTTTGGATGGCAAGGAAAGAATGCAGTGAGCCAGATTCCACCCTTTGTTACTACAGTACTAATCCAAAGCAAGCAATGAAAGTCAAAGTAATTCCTTCAAAACAGCTGCACTGTAGCTGAAAACAGAATTTGGCCTGAGGTCTCTTCAAGACAGTCTGACCCAGGGACCCAAAAATACAAACCAGAGGAAATACGAAATAATGTCTCCAGAAATCCACTCTCCTAACGTAGATAAGCATCCCAAATGCTGGCTGCAGCAGAGAAGTGTCTTCCACTTGTAACATCCTTCCCCTTGCAGAGGCAAAAACAGTGTGGGCAAGGTCCCGCACCAGTGGGAGCTTGTGGATGCCCTTGGGCACAGTGCCTTAGCCCTTCCAGCAGGGTCCAGACATCCAGCTGGGACAAGCTCATAGGTGCTTGTCAAAGCATCTTTGGGTTCTCCCAAAGCACCATGCCAGTCCCACCCCTGACCAGACCCAATGAGCTGCTGACACCAGCTATCATTTTTTTTTAAAGCATCGACTGAGTTAATCTACAAAGCACCTTGAACCACTTCCCTGAGCTCAGAGTAATAGAGGAGTGCCATGTGAGCCAGTAGTGCAGCCTACACAGCTCCTCTCTACTGCCTGTACTGGGAACAGGGATAAAGATGTGCACAACCTCCACCTCCATGAAACAGTTCATGCGGTTGCGTCTGCTGTGTCAGTCTGTGCTACTATAGTCAGTCCTCTTTGCTAGCCTCAGATAATATGTTTCATGCTGGTAGCTTACCAATAGAACAGAGATCCACTAGGACATGCACGTGGGCTGGAGGCATATCCAAACAGACGTTCAAATCTCTCAGTCTTTTGAGACACCCTGTGGATTTTTTCAGTGCTGGCCTTCACTGTCTGCTTGAGGTGTAATGCTTGTACATGTCATAGTTTTCTTCAGTTATTTCCTGGGACTTCAGTTGCTCTTTGAAAGGTCACATTGGTATCCCAGAATTATCAGGCACAGGGTAATTCTGCACACCTAGAAGAAAAGTAACAGTGATGCATTTGCAAGCATTTCCAAAATTATTATGGTAATTTGCCATGGTAATTGCTACAGAACTGCCATGTAATTGTATTCCAGAACCTAAGCTTTCCATGTAAGTCTAAATCTGTAGCTTTTCCAGTTGAAAAGTGAATCTTTGAAGCACTAAGGGAGACAGTAGCCCTATGGTGATTGTACAGGGGTTGGTTTGAGAAGGGTGATGAGGAAGAAGAGCAGGAGTGGGGCCTCTGCTCTGTGATGCAGAGGTCTCTGCATCTCTGCCCCTTACTGTGGATTCCTGCAGAACATTATCACTAACAATATTACAGAAATATAGAACAGCCCCTGTTGGAATGGGCTGTGGAAGACCAGCTGGTCTAACCTTTTGTAGCAAGGGGAGGCTATAGATAAGATTTTCTGGCAACCTTCAGTGACAGGGACTGTCACCATGGCCTGGGGAGGTTGTTCCTATGAATGATTGCTCTCACTGTAAAAAATGTATTTCTTGTATCAAGATTAAATATTTTTGTGCTGTATATTGATACAGACTGCATAGGACACAAAGCCATCCAGAAACCCTCTGGACTTAAACATTCAACATCAGATACATATTACTATCACTCTTTCTGCACATTATGAGATAACAAACAAGATATCTTTATTTGGTCCATGAGTGCATTAAATCCTAGACAGAATTGTGTCTGAATACAAATAATCTTCATACTGCAGCAGGTGATAAATATAAATTGTTTGTCCAGCACTGTCATATCTATCAAACTCTATTGTTAAAATTACAAAGTAGAGTTAGTGTGGAACTCACTAATGTGTTTAGATGTTATGTCTCATGTTGTTAAAAGACTTGCAGGGCTGTCTTCAGATATATAGAATTGTCTGGAGGCTTTGAACTGTTTTATTCCATACAGCATTAACATGCTAAACCTAATCTCTGCTGCCAAAAGATGAAGAACATATATAACTCTTTTATTGTAGGTGGCCCAATCCTTATTTTTTGTTGCTGAAATTCACTCTGGTCTTGTATTGAAGTTTTTTGCAACTTCCCCTTCTTTTTCTAATGCCTTTTTAATATCTGAAACCATACAGGAGTGGCAAAAAATGAATTAATGAAGCTTCTACAGATACAAGGAGAAATAATAAGCTTTCCTTCAAAAAGTTGCCTGATAGTATTGATAAATTATGGAGAAACAAAAAACATAGTGTAGTCTCACTAATTATAAATGGGTTAATACTGCATGTACTCAAACCCTAAATATTTGGGTTTGTGATCACAGCAAAATGCAATTACTTCTACTGCAGTTTGTTGCTATGGAATCAACAGGATTACTGTACTAATATACAGAAAGCTTTGAGAGATATAGCTTAGAGAGTCATGTTTTGTAGTGGTCAAGTTATTTCTGATAAGTGCTGCTTTTGCTTTGCTAGTATAAGAAAGATCTTGCTAAATAACTAAACCATCATTTGTTCTTGTAAACATAAAAAGCTCTAAGTTGGAAAAAGCTGGTCAGTAATACACAGTCATGCTTTAGTAAGTTGTCAAAATAATTGCTAAATGTAAATTAATCATTTAGGTCCTTGATGTGTTTAGCCTGTTTCTTATTAGTGGCTTTAATTTGTTTCTAGGTAGTTAAGAGCAGGCTTCTTTGATCTGAGATTGCTCTATTTCATTCAGTATCTTTAACTTCTAATGAGTGTAATTTTAGCGATAAAAGTGGTTCTTAGCCAAACTGTTGTATCAAAGACTTTATAAGGAAATAAACGAATTTACTGCTTGTGAAGAGAGCTAATCTTAGTTTTCTTTATGAATCTGGAAAAGAAAGGAGGGAAGTAAGTTACTCTAGCTGTCAGTAAACTGGCAAGGGTCATTATATCTGCACCTGTGAATAAGAGCTCTGAGGGCTACAGTAAGGAAACTTTCTCTTTGTAGATTCAGAAGTTTTCTGAGGAATGCATAAAAGCTATTCATAGAGAAATTTAAGGAAACATTTGTATTTTATCAAGTAATTATAAATAGTGTAGTGCCTGGACTATATTCAATACAATATAGTTCTGAAGCATCCAAAACCAATAACTGTTTTCAAAGGAGTTCAGCTTGCTTCTAGATCCTTAAGTGAGTGGAAAGTTTGGAAATCCGGCCAGTAATGTCACACTGAGAACTTCAAGTGGCTAAATGCTTTGAAAAGACTGTCCTTAATCTTGTGCCAAATGGGAGGTGAGCTCTTTTGATAATTTGGCCCAGGGTTTTGTAGTTAGTTTGCTTGCAAGTCCATTTGAAGAAGTGGCTTTTAATAAATTTCCTAAACTTACTTCCTAAGTTTTCTCTATTACCAAATGTGGTGATGGGAATGGGAATCTTCTCTAATGGTGAGATTTAAAACTAGGGATGTAGAAAAGAAGTTGTTTCTTTTCAGTTTTTCTTACACGATACACACTGTTCCAGTGGGGGCAGCAGTAAGATGCTGTGGAATTAGTTTCAACAGTGTACATTGCTTTCTGAACTTCAAGGAAAAGTACTTTCTTTTTTTCCCACAATTATACTGGCTCCATGTAGAGCAGAAAGCATAAATCAGGGGAAGAGTTTGCATATTTCATGTGTCAGCTGCAAACATGTGCAAGAACAAAATTCTGGGAAAATCCAGAAAACAGAACTTTTGCCTCCAGCAAAAGTGTTTGATTCTAAATGGAAATTGGTGAGAAGAGATGAAGGAACAAAAGAGCTGTGAGCAATCTCTCCACACTCTGCCACAGAATCTAGGGAAAGTCCCTAGAGATACAGAAAGATATTGCATATCTTTGTACTACTGTGCGCTGCCTTTTGGTTGTTGCTGCTGAAATTCTTGGCGCTATCTTTTTGCTAAAAAAGTTCTTGTAGAATAAAAGTGAGTTACTGCTCCCCTACTCCCCAAAAGTAACATTGCTTGGTGCTGGCAGAAGAAAGCTGGTGCTTACCTTATAGGCACTTCACATATGAATTAGGTTGTGTGTCTGTGATGCAGTGTAGATTACATGAAACTAGCTGTGCGTTGAAAAATGTAACATGGCATACACATCAATTTGTGTCAAAAAAAGCCTGTTGCCATTTCATTTTCAGATGTAATAACTCACCGCGCAGGTGCAAACCAAATGTTTTTAGCGATAAGCAAACTTGCACTACTTTTCAAGGCTGAATAGTAACTTCAAGTTTAACAGCAAGGCTATCTCCTGAATATATTTCTGTTTATCATGATATTTCGGTGATGATACTGGAGTCATCAAGAAAGGGAAATATTCAGCCTGCCGTAAGGAAAAGTATGTGACAGGAACATGTCTTGCAACAGAGAGATTTCACAGCTGAGGAAAGTTGAGCACAGTTCCCAGAGGCACAGCTTCCTTTCAGAGACCTGGAGACTACAAGGCTGCTGCTTCTTGTCCCAGGAAGCTGCACATGCAGCAGTAAATTCAGCCCTAGGATGGGTGATTCTGTTAATTGGGATTGGCAGGCACAATGGGGCTATGATCACAGTCACATTAAAGTGATGCATACTGACTGGGCTGAAAAAACACCCACATTAGGACAACCCTCTAGGGGCATTCCTTGTTTCTAAGGATATCTGAGAGGACACCAGTAAATGTGTCCCTATATTTCCATCATGATTACTAAAGAAGCTAATTAGAAATATTAAAGGCAGGCTATTTGATTGCTACAGATTTAACAGCACCTGCAAGTAACCGTGTTGAATAGAGGCATGTGTTAGCTTGCCATATGTATACAGTAAACAGTAACCAGAACCTTCACATGCAATATGCAGTCACTGAATTTTAGCTGGATAAGGAATTTATGCCTATGTCTTAAATAGTCATGAAGGAAAACATGGAATAGTTTGGGAGCCCATCTTTTGCATACTTTTTTCTGTGAGGAAGCCTGAAGTGTCCTGACAGTTAGAATAGGCTTTCACATGAGAGTTTTTCCAGCGCATTTTTCTTCAGTTACTGGGTGACTCCACAAGCAGATATATCTGTAGAATTTCTGAAGGGATGGAAATTGCAACACCAAGGGAGTGACCGCATAGTGGTTCAGGAGAGGGGAGGTGGAAATCTCTGAAGCTGGCTTTGCCTGTGGAAAGTGTCACCTGAGGCCCAAAGCAAAGTACAATTTGACATTTGAAAATGCGCATTTCATTAAACAGAAATGCAAACTCTGCTAATGCATCTTGCTAAAAAAAGTGTGATTCACAGAGATCAAAGCAATAAAATTGCAGATAATTTATTTGGAAAGTAAGGTAAAAATAGCTAATTTATCATGATATTTAGGTACGTATCATCAAACTAGTTAGCTGTGGGTCCGCACATGATAGCTATATTACGGGATTTCTCTACAGGAAGAAGTAATTTTATAAATAGACTGGTGCCATTTCAGCATTATTACTTGACAAGTGAGGAAATTTGTAGAACACGTGATAAATTCTCAAGTGATGGCAAGTTCTGCCTCCCTGGGAATGTTCATTACAGCAGGCCCCTTGCTGTATGATCAGGCAGTGACTCAATCTACTGAGCAATATTTGTTCTCACTGTTATTCCACTCTTTAAGCAAAAGGGCCACCACTTTTGTAACTTTCACTTGCCTATAAAATTAGTATTTGATGGCCATGGCAGCACCCAGGGCTTTGTGAACACCACTGTGCATCTGACTGTTCACACGGCATGGTGCGTTGGCCACACGATGAGCCCCGATGATGAGCTAGTACTTCTAGGCAGCCACAGACCTCTCGCAGCCAAGGTACGAGTGTCGTTCTGGGGATAAAAATGCCTGAAGATGGGTCAGGCTACCAAGGCTGGTAGCCAAGGGTATATAGCATGTACTTACTCTTAGAGCCATCTGTCAGCAGTGCTGATCCCAGAAGGATCTGGGATCCTTCAGCAGGGTTCTGATGGAGCCTAGAGACCTACAGTTCTCTCCACTCCAGCATGGTCATAAACAGGGAAGAACCTTGGCTTCTGTAACATTAATGTGCTGATGTTCCTTTTAGTTGCAATTGCAGATTGCAATTGCACCACAGAATAAATTAGACTACATTGTAAATTAATCTCATTCCTAATTTCAAGCACATGAGTAATCCTGGTGATTTTCAGAGCTTTGCAGAACAGGGGTCTTAAAGAGATTTGTTTTTCTGGGAAAGTTTCTGCAGTTTTATCTGTAATGTTAGCTTGATTCACTGATGCGAGAACAATGGAACAACTGTAACTTATTCCAAGAAAGGACAGCAGTGTATAGTGCACAATCACACTCTGATCCTTAAACACCAAAGCGATTATGTCAGGGGCTAAAAATCAAGATGTTACAATCTGTCCCCCTCCCAGAGAAGATAATTCAAAGGAAGCCGAGTGGTTTTGCTTCTGCCTTTCTCCAGGCTATGGCCAAGTGAGAAAAAAGTCAGCATAAAAGGTTTCTTGATAGTGTTTTATAATGTGCAGAGTGACAAGGTAGAATGAAAGTGTCATCTCGGCCTTAACTCTCAAGTCTTTATTAAGTTACACCTTGGATTTCTTTTTAATTTCTGCTAACTGTAAAGTGTCAATGTTGGAGCTTTAAATTATAAATAAAATGTTTAGTTTGACATATTTAATAAGATCTCATATCAACAGCCTGTCTGAATTGTTAATAGTTTCCATAGCAACATCACAATTTTTCTCTCTATCATTATTTGCAGCCTTTGGTCACACCATTTTAAAAGTTTTGTTTCTGTGATAGCATAGCTTAACTGCAAATTTATTCATGCGATTCTTTTTTTTTAAAGGGGTACCCATTTCTGTCTCTCTGCAAAAGTGTCAAAGTTCCTGGCAGTTAAAGGCAAACTTACTGTCACTTTTACAGCATTACACAGGCAGTGGCTGAAATAGTGAGCTGGGATTTAAGCAGGAAACGAACTGAGGCCGTGGTTGATAACTAGGTTGTGCTTAACTTTGATAACCTTGAAAAAGGCCCAAGTCTGAACTTGGTGATTATCAGGTTTAGGCTTTAACATCTTTAGATTTCATTTTTCCATCTATAAATATTTAAACAAATAACTCACTATATGGATGACAGATCATTGGTGGGTTTTGTTTGTTTGTTTGTGTTTGTTTTTTTACCCTCTGCTCAGTGTTTTGGGTCTTAAATGGAATATTTCAGAGAAAGAAAACCAATTTTTGTATGTAGGTACAGCACCCACTTTATATGCTGTACCTACATGTTCGTGGTTGAGTCATGTGCGCCTCGCTTCAGCCTCTTCTCTGGGTCCCTCTTTAGATTCTCCATCTAGCAATTCAAGGTCCAGCTACCCAAGATAAGACAATTTTTTTTCTCTCCATGAGGGCTCATGGCAGTTAAGTTTTGATACTCAGGACTATTTGTCACAGGTGATAAAAGGGTGAAGATTTTGCTGTAATTAAAAACCACAGGTGTTAGTAAACCACTTTTGTTTCCAGACAGTTGTTTCATGCCATCTGAGAGACTTCCAAGTTAGTTGGCCTTTATGGGATGTGTTGTAGTCAAGATTTCTTCTTCTGCTTTGTTTTTGTTTTTATTTTGTTTTTAGGAGTAGGTGAAGGTGGTGGGTTTTTTTGTTTTGAAGCATTTTTTGGGGAGGCACTATTGGTAATTATGATGCATTGATTGACTAAGGAAGGATTTAATAATTCATCAGTCAGATTCACAGATTTTTTTTTGGGGCACATTCCAACTGTGAATAGATGGCTGGAACTAAAAGTGAGTATGTGAAGCAAGTAAATGGCACAGCCAGTAAGCTTTGCTTGCTATTTCACCTCAAGTGATCCTTTCTTTGGCTCTGTTCCACTCCTTGGAGTGACAGCACACTCAATCCATTTAGTTCTTAGATTTTTCAAACCCTACATCCCCCCAGATGTGTTAGTACTTATATCTAAGTAATGCAGTTCTGTATCCATACTGCTTCTGGTGTGTCCACAAAATCCCTCCGTATGAATTTACTCTTGCCTTTTATTCTGTGTCCTTTCATCTATGCCTGCCACCTTTCAATAATGACCTCAACATCCATCCACCTCTTATCTACTCCATCTACTTCTCTCCCAAATATTTTTGTGCTTTTAGATAAAGTGATCACAAGAGTATATAAAGTCTTCAACTCAGCCACATGGACAGTCTTATTCTATTGATTCTGTATTTTCTTTAGAGCTCTGACTTAGCAACATTTAACCATTTTTATAACTAGCAATGTGCAAAGTCCATAAATAGTTATAAATGCATTATATTTTCTTTGGGTTTTTTCTCTACGCATTTGCCTACACAGCAGTCCCTTGCTTGTGAGTCTTAAGGTAGGATTAAATCTTATAATAAGCAGCAGTTGCCTAAGACACAAAAATAATAATGCAAATACAAATACTTCCAAGGTACCTTCTCTACTATATACAGTAGCAAATATTTTTATATTTTAAAATGCTCCTAGAAGCGTCTAAAAGCAACTCAAATGTCCTGCATTAAATGTTGTACCTGTTAGCACATGTTGCAGTGAACTTTCATTGCATAGCTGGTTTTTATTGGCCTCTTACTGATACATGAGATAAAACAAAAACCAGAATGAGTTCCACTTTACTAATATTGTCAGGATTGAAAGGGCAGGTACTGCTTCTTAGAAGGGGTATGGTGCTGGAAGGAAAAACCCCAGAACGACCTTGAACTGCATTGCCTGTTGCTCACTGATTGTATTCCTCCCCTGGCAGAAGTCCATCTCAGCATCATTGCAGTCTACCAGTGGGTGCTGCTATGGACACAAGTAGAAAGGAGCCAAGCGTGAGATAGAGAAAAGGCAAAGACAGAAAAAGGGAAACCCTTAAGTGAAACAAAGAGGAAAAATGTGATGGGTGCTATGGGTACTAACGGAACAGCTCTACAATTTCAGTTTAAGTCCTGCCACAAACAAGATTTTCTACTGCCCTTCCAAAAATATTGTAAAAAAATGTAGTCTTTAAATAGCTAAATGTTACATCTGCAAATCATCTGTTGAAATAATCCGTCTGTATTTTAAAGTGGAGAAGTATTTCAAGAGCTCAGGCTTTAAACTGTTTTAATCTCCAGCTGTATCCTCCTAGTCCTCCAAGAAAACAGCCAAGAATGAAATGGGACAAATGAACTCGAGTTTGGTTTGCATGTATTTTGTAAAGTGCTGCTCTGAGTATTGACACAGAAGAGTATCAGAGTATTTTAACAGATCAGATCTTCTTTCTGAGTATCTCCATTCTTATAGCTGCTTTCCTTTTAAAATCCTCACACAGGAAATACTTTCCCTGCCCATTGAAATCTGTTTCCTTCTGCACCCTCACTCGCAAGCCCTTGAAGGGACTTGTTGCTTAAATGGCTATGCAGTAATTACTCTTTTTGCTACAATACAGTGATGAATGAGGCTTTGTGTAGCTCCCATACAGATTCACCACAGAAAAGCACCATCCGTATTCGAAGACATTTTGAAGATTGGTTTCCAAGCGTAAAATCCCACATTGCTCCATGTATCAAGTCTTGTAATTTTGTGCCTTAAAATAGTTTTGACCAAAAAATATTTGATGTAGATCAGCTTGCCTGCACCACACGGGAGAGGACTATCAAGTCTGCTCTGCCCTGCCTCATGTGAAAACGGGAAGATGTGGCTAGAGTAGCAGGGACAGTCTTGGCTGCAGACACCAGCTATGCAGAAGCCATAGATAGGGGCTGAGCAATCAGAGAGCTGCCTGGGAGCCATGGTTCCTGTAGGAGTCCATACTCCCACCCCAGTGGGCCCAGGTGGGGTGTGAGTCAAAGACAGAGCCTCAGGGCACGCTTGAACCACTTGCCCTTCCCTGGGAGCTGCTGTGCTGCAGCGGCCTTGCTGTCCTGTGCAATGTCACTGCCCAGACATGGTGCTTCGCACGTGTGGTCACAACAAACTGCTGTTAGAACCTAATGGGATGATTTTGTGGGACAGGAGGGCTGCAGGTTGTCTCTTGTTCACATCTGCCTGCACTGCAGTCATTTCTTTGAGTGATAAAAGAAGAAAATTCACATGTTGCAATTCCAACTCATCTGTATATCCAGACTCCATAGTACCGTCATCCTAGTGCCAAGCAGCATCCAGGGATACCTAAAAGAGAACTTGCAGGCATAGTCATTTAAACACTAACACTTTGCTAGTGCTAGTACTGTCTTGGGGCTTTTTCTTCCTTTCCCTAGGAGACTAACCCAGTGCAAAGCTAGTGCTGGATTTGAGGAGCTCAAACACAGTATGAAGCAATGTGTGCAGGCATGCTGTAGGGTCTCCTCCATGCAGGTGGGGCTGGCAGTTCCCACTGTGCTTCAGCCTGTTCTGGTCTGAAAGTGATTTTTTTTGGTTTTGTTTAAAAAAAGATAATGTAGGAAATCAATTTGCAAATTAAGGTAAATCCAGTTGGCCTGCTATATTATCCATCACTGTGGATAAAGTGGTCATATATTGATTTACATTGTGTTGCCTGGTAGCTCTTCACAAACCTCTATGTAACTGGGTAGCAGGTATCCTGTTCTTGAGGATGTAAGTTCTTCTTCAGGCTTTTCGTATCTTGTGCTGTTGATTGCCTTCTATCACATCCCTTCATGTTACATCAATTCCTGTGCCAGAGTGACTGAAGGTCAACAAAATAATATTACACAGCGGTAAAATGAGGAAGCAAATACACCTGTCTTTGGATGAAATATTGTAACTACTATAAGCTCTGATAGTGAACAGGCAATCCCAGTTTAATGCAGATAGTTAGGATTCTGTTATCTGCTAAAAGTGGGTAATTTTCTCTAACCTTGAACCATCCATGGAGACTGAATACGAGTCCTCTCTATCTCTAATTGGTGCGCTGCAGATGTGGCCAGTAGTTTTGTACATTTTTTCCCCATAAGATAAAGGAAAGACAGTTATTGCATAACAATAACCATTCTACCATCTATCTCCAGCTTCCCAGGAAGCAACGAGCACATGTGCAGTACAGCCCAGGCAGCATGAAGACGGCTTAGTGTAAGACAGGGGGAATCAGTCCCTTTCTGCCAGCGAAAGAACAGGAAATTGGGCAGAATGGTTGTCATAAATGCACACTGGAAATGGAAAACAGTTTGCAATGATGCTTCCACATTAGGCCTCATTCAGGAGCAATCTATAACGCAAAAGTCATTTTTGATGATTGCTGACTTAATTTTCTACTGTGTGTACATGAACCAGAATTTTTAATGTGTGCATGATGGGTTCTTTGGGGTTGGGTTGCTGTCTTTGTGCTCTTGATTTGTTTTGTTTAGTTTTTTTTTTTCTGGGGGAAATATGTTTGGTTGCTTGTTTGCTGTGGCCAGGGCTTTGAAATAATGCAAACAAATCTAATGGGCTTGTTCGTAGTGCACATAGGCCCCTACAGTGTAGGGCCCGTGAGCAGCCCCCGAGCCCAGCAACATGTAACACCTCAGCTTCAGGAGTCAGACTATTTTTCAAACTTAGTAAAATCTAATTTCAGCTCTTTTTTCCCCTCAGCCAAAACAGACTTCACAGAAAGCTCCCACTCCACATGCAGTCCCTCAGCTTTTATAGGAACCACCTGACCACTTCCCACCTGGACCCGATAATTGGAAAGAGCTGGCTGGCCCCAGGTCCTGGGGCTCTTTATGAGGCAGACCACCCCTAATACACATGCCTTGTTCTCAAAGCAACGGACATTTTTTGGAGGGGAATGGAGCAGTTAAATGAAAGATGGCAAACACTGTAAAAAATACCAAGCTCCAAAACCATGTATATAATTTTAGAAGTTGTAAGATCTTCACAGATGTTTTTTGAAAAGTAGACATGTGCTGCATCTGTGCATACATATCCAAGTAGATACAGGCATGTCCTGGTTCCAGTTTAAACCACAACAAAGCACAACTGCTTGACTACATGTGTCAGGTTTCCCACAAGGAGACATGAGGGGAAAAAAATGTAGGAATTGTATAATTCTCTGGTGTTTCGGGCATATAAATGTGAACCTGCTCATCTCTTTCAATTTTGTACTGCTCTAATACAATGTTATGAAAGGATTCAGAGAAATGGAGTCCAAATGATGGAAATTTGATGAGCTGTCCCACTCCTTCCCTCTGCTCCTGATGCCTCTTAGCACTGTCTTTCATGGCATCAATATGGATTGGGAATGCTGGTTTTAGATGTTAAGAGCACAATCATCTCCCGTTTCTAACCTAGCAATTTTCCCATTTCAGCCTTAGTGATCTCCTCTTTGTATGGACTTTCATCTGTATGAGAAAAAAAAAAAAAAAAAAAACCAAAAACCACCCCTCTAATTTCTATATCTAATTTGTAAAATAGAAACAGCCACAGTTAGAAAACTCTCAGAGGGTTTCTGATTCTGGTAATACTCTGCTAAAATACCAAAGAATCCAGTAAAAGGACAAGTTTAACAAGGCCATTTGCTAAGTCTAAGAAAAAAGAAAAGGCAACTAAAAGACAGCATCCAAAATTAAGTTAAAATTACTTCCAAAGTGCAAAGAAGACAGGAGGTCAGTAATCAACAAAATGACATTTTGGCTCTAAAGAGTCGTTACTGCACATTGCTTCTGTAACACATGAGGAAATATAAGGGATCTTTTCAATGGGAATGTCATCTTTGCTTCTCTCTCTCCTTTTTTCACCTTGTTTTAAGTGCTTCTCTGCTGTGATTCTTCCATGGAGAAGCCTTGAGTTGTCCCTGATTACTAGCTAATATAACTTTGCCTCACATCATTTCTTTCCTGGCCTCTGAATCCAGAGCACCCTCGAGGTTATGTGTGAAATGAAAAGATTTCTCCTATCTTTCTTCCCCTTTTCCAGTAATCTAATACTGCATAAGGCCTTATGAAGGTGTCATAGAGCATACTTCATCAGGGTCTCTGTAACATTTGCTAAGAAAAAACTAAGAGATCAAGCAGGAATGTGACAGAGATCCCCAGTTAACTCACACTGGAACATCTTGGTTCTCTTTGCTGGCAAAGTCAACAATAGCCAGTTGTCGCTTGTTCCTTCCCTCCCACAAGGGAAATCAAATGTAAAAGATATATTAGTACTGCCTTAAAGCTGATGTTCAGACATGTTTTGCAGTATTCTGATTCCCACAGCAACTGCGATTTGACTTCACTGCAACATTCTACTGTAAAGCTTAGAAATTAACATCACACTGTATAAAGCAGAAGATACTACCATCGCACCCTGTGAAATACTGTAGCAATTTGAGAATGGCATGAGATTGTGTCTTCTCCAAGCTCCTGAGTGTGTAACTTTAAGTATTAATAGAGAAGTTATTTGGGTTTTGGTTATGTTTAAAGTCCACATTCCCAGGCTAGCAAGATTTTGTACCTATATGTAACTTGCAGCACATGATTTGTGATTTTTGGTTTCTTAGGGATTACTTGAGTGCTTAAAATCACATGCCAGCTTAAATTCCAAGCTCCTGAGAGCAAGGCCATTTCTACTTAAGGGTTGTTTGAGTAGCTGCTTATATCTTTTGAATCTTTCACTTTTCAAGCAAAAATTTCCCATCCTCGGTGACTCCTTTTTTATTATGTTTAAAAATTAATTTTAATAAAGCTTAAGGAGAAAAAAAAGAAAAAGGTTCATTGGTTTTGAGAATGAGGTGAAGAAAAAAGTTCACTTTCCCGTTATAAAAATTGCATGTGGCTGGTATTGAACAATTCAAACGCCACGGCGGCTGGGTTAGGAAGCTGGAATTTGGCAGGCAGACAGGTGTTTGGGGAAGAGGTGCCTCCCCCCTTTGCGGTAAAAATCTGTTTTGCCTTGCTGAGCACTTGGAAACCGTTGCTCAGTCACACTGGGTAATCCTTGAACAGCGGTGCTCTTTCTCTGCTGATGTTCCGAAAGCAAATGGGCTCCATGCTCAGTGAACGATGAGTCAATTAATGTCGTAGGGAAAATATGGTAAGTTTATGTACTGGAAGAAGTAGAGATGTCTGTCATTGCACCCACTTTTACTACTTCTTCAGCTCTCTCTTCCACTCTTAATCTACTGTGGCATCAGACCTTATGCTAAGTATGATTTTACACTTCATAACCACTCCTAGAAGGTTGCTACCACTAGAAGTGTGTAAAATATCATAGAATGAAAGTTTCTTTAGAAGCCACTACTGTACTGCTCTATCACACTGAACTTAAAAGTACTCTTTTATTTTGCATCAGTAAACTGTGTGGTAATTCAGAAGAACAGATATGGTTGTAGGCAGTTTGTAGACCAGTTCATATTTTTGTACTTGGTACACAAGACATGGAAGCCCAGGTTTATAGAGCAGAGCTTATTACTGCAGCACGTGGGACCAGCTGGTGCTCTGCTAAAAGGATTGCTGGTTTCTGTGCCTTGTATTATCATAGGATACATACTGTAGCCAGAAACATGTCTGCCTGGACTAACTTCCTTTTTGTTCTGGCCTTTTCATCCTTGAAATATATGAATATCCTGGGGAATGTGCACACATGGCAGCTAAGAGAGCTGTACATATGACTAACACTTGGTTGTTAGTCAGGCTGTTTCCAGCAGTACTGAGGGTGTCTGAGCCATGTGGGGCCAGCAGTCTCACTGATCCTCTAAAGGATGAAGCAGTGTGAGGCTCACAGCCGTCCTGGAACAGCCCCACCACTTCTGTGGCTGTGACAGCACAGGGAGAGCTCACCCTCTGTGAAACCCAGTGCCAGCTGTTTCATGGTTACCACCTCACATAGGCCTTGTTGGGAAGACCAAAGATGAAGGAAGGAGCACAAGTGTTTCTACAGAAAATCTTATTACAGTAGATTCAGAATCATAATCATGAAAGTACAAGGCAAGGGGATTGTTGGGTCTTGGTAAAAGATGACATGAATCCTTTCGCGTTTGCAAAAGCAGCTCACTTTGCAAATTACCAGCAAACAAATAATTCAAATATTGCCTCATGTATTGTTTAAAAAATTATAGGATTGAATATTAAAAAAGTGGAGTTTGTTTGTTTGAAGGGCCATGAGGATGATCAGGGGACTGGAGCAGACCTCATATGAAGATAGGATGAGAAAGTTGGGGCTGTTCAGCCTGGAGAAGAGAAGGCTGCATGGAGACCTCAGAGCAG
>JANRGW010029944.1:0-41459 GCA_024733675.1 Psilopsiagon aymara
GCAGGGGGCTGCGGAGGGGTGCCCGGAGGCTGGGGATGGATGGAGGGATGGAGGGAGGGATGCTGCGGCAGGGCTGGGCGGCTGTACGGCATCCTGACTACACTGCCTGTGCTCCTGCCGCCACGGCCCTCCCAGCCCGGGCTCTTCCCCAGGTGCTCCATGCTCCCTACGCCCCGTGCCCTCCCCCAACTGTTGACCTCGGCAGTTAACGCTCATCAGGCTAATGACCAGGCCAGTGGTCATTAACGGGTAACTGACGGCACCTGCGGCCACCACCCCGCCTGCTCGGGCAGTGGGGCCGGGCCGGGCAGCGCTACTCCCTTCGGAGCAATGGCAGACACAGATCACAGAAAAAAGCACATTTTGGGGCTGGCGTTGCTCTGCGGGATGTGCCACGCGCCCCGGCCCCGAGCTGGCGCTGGGCGAGGGCCGCGTTTTCCTTTGGGATGGAGATGAGCAGAGGCTCGGTGGCCGTGCGGAATGGACGTACGTCGCTCTGCCGGGGGAGGGATGGATGGGCTCTCGGCGACTGTGGGTGGTGCTGGCGGAGCTCCGTGGGGAGCTGGAGGACTGCTGGATGGTGCCCGAGGCTCTGTGTTGGGAGATGGCCTGCTTATTCGGGGTGAGTTCTCGGTGGCTGCCCTTCGGACAGCTCCCCCAGATTGCTTCCTGGGTCCCGCCCTTCTGTGGTTGTTGCTGATTGAGATTTTTCTGAGAGACCTGAAGCAAACCTTTGAGATCTTGTAGACCTTTCGGGCCTCGGTTGCTCCCGCCTTCTTGCAGAGTGCGAGAGGGGCTGTGTCTTTAAGAGGGACAATTAAGCGGTGTGGTTTTTGCCTGCTTTCCAGAAGTAGTTGTTAAGTTTGATGGATTGGTTATCTGGTCCAGCATGACAGATGGATGCAATGTTTTTGTCTGTGATTTAAACCTATGGAGGCTGCATAAATAACTTCATAGTAAATGTTCCAGTTTCATTGTAAGTATGTTTACATGTGGGTGTATATGTAATATATATATATTTCAGCATGAAAATCATCTTGAGGATTCTCTGCCATAAACTGCTTTGAAAACCCTTCCTTTTGTTTGCATCTGTGCCCTCACTTCTCTGGAGTGACTCAAACTAATGTATCTGTGAATTCAGCCGTGGTCCATGAGCTGTCTCAGACTTTCTGGAGGCAGCTCCAAAGAGCAAACTGATTCTGTCGTTATTATCTGCAGAGCTCTTGGGGGAGCCCCAGATTCCAGCAGGTAAGATCACTGTCTTGGCTGGCTGGCTCAGGAGTGGTGTGCTCCTCTCTCTGGCTTGGCAGAGTATGATATCTGGTATCCAGTTCTCTGGTGCAAATAGCTCATTTTTAGTAATGAAGCTTGCTTAAGGCAAGTGTGCTCAAATACTGCTTAAACATCTCAAGTTGAAGAAGCAGCTATGCATACACTGTGAATGTCAGGTGCTGTTTGATAAGCCGCTAGTTACATCCTCCTGGCTAGTAGCCCTGTCTGGGCAGTAGGAGGTCACTCTGTATGTGGTATTTACTTAACTGTGGAGCTGTGAATCCCATGCTCTTAAGCATTTGATTCCTGTCGTATATTTCTCTGCAGTTATACTTGTGTTATGTCTTTTTTTCCGAGCATATACTGTGCCATTTCTGCTGCTCGGTGAACCTGTGCACTGTAGGTGGCGGTTGGATGTGAAGCTATGTGCTTCTGAGGATTGACATGTTTTGAGCAGTAGGCCAACAGGAAATTCCCTGGATCAGCAAAAAATGGCCTGGGCTGTTGTTGTCTACTTTAATGAGCAAAGATACCTGCCGAGAGCCCTGCAGAAAGCAGCCACAAAAGCATGGTTCAACTCCTGTGAAGTGCTCCTGGGAGACACTCCTGTTGCGAGATCGCTGCAGACCTCCAGAGTCACTGGAGGAATTCTTCACCTCCTGGAGATCTTATCTAATACAGGCAGGCTACAACTGTTGTATGGCAGCTGCCGCACTGCAAAGGCATGAGTGTCTTGGGGAGCTAAATGTCCTGTTATAAGAGGTTCCCAGGCTGGCCTCTGGGAGCAGTTGCTGCCATTGCCTTCTTTTGCCAACAGCTGCCAGAGCTGTTTGGTGGTTGAGTTGCATTTGATGTTGAGCTAATTTATAAAGAAATATCAATTGAGATACAAAAAGGAATTTCTAAGTGTTTATGAAATAGTTTGCCTGTGAAACCAGTTTCTATGCAAACGGTTTTTACATAGATTCTTGTCACGTTGATCTCAAAGGGCATCTTTGACAATCTTTACAAGAGTCATTAACAAGTCTTGACTGCTCATTTTAAGTGGCTACATTTAGCCATGAGGAAAGATAGATTTTTAACAGCTAATTGGGCTGTCAATATGGTGTGTGTGTGTGTGTTGTGGTTTGGTTTTTTTTCCCCCTGAATTACTGTTTCCAAAACCAACCAGTGATACTGGATGGGGGACAAGAACTGTTTGAGATAGGTGTTGTATTGGCCACCCACGATTTCCAGCAGAGTTGGATATGTAATGGGCTTTCCTGGATGGTGGACTGAGTAAACTTTATATCCAGGACAGTCAAAATAAATTGCAAACCAAACTCGTAACCTCTTAAAGGAAATCAAACATTGAAACAAACAAACTCCAACCAAAAGTCACGGGTCCCATAGCTATAAACAGCATGGTGAAGATAGAAACCTGATGCTGCAATCTGTTGTGAACAAGAGCAGGGTGGACAATTTGGCTGTAGTGTTCAGCTGTACTTTTGAGACCAGCAGGTGCCATTTTGATCTCAGACTTGCTCTGCAAAACCAAACATTATTAAATGAATGCTGGCCTGTATTTCTCCCATGCAAAACTAGTTACGCTGTGGGCTCTTCAGAATGTTTACAGGGCAGGTCTGTCTATGCCTTGGAGCTGTTTCTGATAGAAGGCCTTATAGAAGCCAACTGCCGAAACTGTTTCCCATACATGTCAGGGGGATTAGCTAATGCACCCTGGTGCAGTGCTGCAGTGATGAAGAACAATGTTGTCATATTGTTGGCAGAGTTAGTCTTGGACTGGAAAATCCATTGAGCAAGGATATTGCGGGTTCCTGCCTCTATCATACAGCTTCATGGGTACTCTTGAGTGGTGATTGGTCCCAAGAGGAGGTCCAGAAAGAATTTGTCTCAGAAGCTGGCTCCTAAGCCAGGGATCCCCTACCCTGTCAGGTCTGGGCAGGCAAAGAGCACTGGGGCTCTTTGCCTGCTGTGATAAGCTTGCAGGGTTTGGCACCTTTGATTCTATTTATCTCCATGACCTCCCTTATGTCCCTGTTAATGCAGAATATGGTACTTGGCAGTTAAAACTGACTTTCCACATACTTGCTGACAAGGGCTCTGGGCGGCATAAGCTGTATGTCACAGGGTGTAGCACTGAGGGAACCACTCTTGGTGCCAAAAATAAAATGAGAAGCAACATACACCCAATGGTAAAGATGAACCAGGTTTGCAAACTAGTTGTATGCCTGTGGAGGTTGTGTATGGGACCAGGCAAGAGAAAGGAATATCAAGTGTTTGGAAGCATAGCAGTTGTTAAGGCACACTGTCAGTGGAAGCCTTAAAACAGACATTAGAGATGTTCACAAAACCAGATCAGTGTGAAGCCTGATCTCTTTGAAGCAGACTGGTCCAGCTGCCTCACACCAGGTCCCTTCCTCCTCCTATCATCTGTGAGTAACTTCAGCTCCGTAGTTTGTCTCAGCTGTTCTTGACATATTTCATGCTGGGAGCTTCTCAACTCTTGGTGGCCAGAGGTTAACTCAAATGAGAGCTGGCTTCCACTGAAATGTGCTTACTTTCTCAAGACTGGGTTTGTGCTTTTAACAGATGTCTAATTTTCTTTTCCCTCTAGGCCAGGGAGGTTAATTGGAGGAAAGTGACTGTACATCGGGCCCAAGAGCCTCCTACAGAGATACTTGGCACAAATAAATCAGCCTATTTTTGATGAATAACAAGGCCCCAAAGGCTCTAGTTCTTGCTGCCTGCACAAATTGCAGGTATAAATTTCACAGCTGATCACAGGGACTCCAGAATTCAATTAACTCTCTGCTCATTTAAAAAAAAGAGAAAAGCTGCCTGCCTATTTAATTATGAGTGTCACTGATAGTACACATGCTGTTCAGGAAAACTCCAATTAATAAAGCATTGCATCATTAATATGAGTGTCAGCATGAAGCCTGTGACTCTCCGGAGTGTCTTGACCCTCTGCAATAACAGACTTGGGATTTATTGGAATGAGCCAGCCTTCTCTTCAGGCTAGGGTGATGCCAGGGGAGCTCTGAGATTGTGTCCATGCTTTGCAGGCTGTGCTGCTTGCTCTGTTTTGGGTGGTGGTTGGGATGTAATGTAGTGTTGACAACTGATACCATCCTTCGGGTACTTGAGTAACCTTCTAGGGTCTCTGATTATGTGGATGGGGGCTGCACAGAGGGCAAAAATCTTCCTGTGCAAGGTGTGGTGAGAAGACGACAGCAATGTTCTTGCTCTTCGTATGCCACATTAAAGCTCCTTTCAGTGCCAGGAAGGGTGTTAACCAAAGCTGTACAAATAACCACATCTCTGCAGAATGTTTCATTTCAGAGTGTTCTTGATCTTGAATTTAGGCTAGTTTCAAATACCTGTCAATAAACAGATGCCTTTCATTCTGACTTTGAGTTATCTTTTGTTTTAAGCTGAACTTGATCTGACCGGCTCATTCTGTGCCTCTGCTTGTGCCCATCCTCCTCCTTTCCTGATTTCACATCTTGTGGGTTGTGTTATTGGAAGTGGTCTCCAATTTTTGCAGTTCCATCTTGCTGATTCAGGAGGGTATCTGTTCCCAGTGGCTCTTACCACAGCTTGAATACCAGCATGGTGCACAAAAGGTACTTGGCCTTTCGCACCCAAACTGTGTAACCCATGAGGGATCATAGCCTAGCTTTGATTGCCTTGCCTTTTTCCAGTCCTCTATCACACACAGTTTGCCTTTTCACCCCTGCGTGTTCTGCTTGCTGCTGTTCCCTGTTGTTGGTCAGAGCTGCAGCTTTCACTGCCTGTTTGTCACATTTAACTAGAATAGCTCCACCATTTGCCTTTCAGGCACAGGATCATTGTCTGATAAATGCCCGCAGGACCATTCTTGTCCTCAATCTGTTCTTGAAAGCAAAACCAGAAGAGAAGCTTTCCCAGCCTCCTGCATGCCTCTGCATTTCTGGTGCCTCTCTAGCAGCTACTTTACTGCTAGCGGAGGGAGTGGGTGTTTTGTTCCAGTTTATTTCTGCTCAGTGAATGGCAGCACAAGCCTCAGAGCTGTTCTAAGGGATGCAGCGAGGCCAGTGCCTCTGACACTAATGAGAGTTCAGATTTAAAGCTATTCTTGAGCAGACACCATCTGCAAATAAGTGGCTGCTATGCTAGGACGGCTCCTTTCACGCTACCCACTTTCATTTCATACTCACTTTGTTTCCCTGTTGCCTCCTCTTCAGCTGAAATAGCCTGTGTCCTGGGCCTGGAGCTATCTGTCTGTCTTGTACAGCCTGAGGCTTAACAGGACTCTTAGTTATGACATGAGGCCTCAGGGCAGTGCTAAAACACAGCTGTTGAATTCCAGCACGGTTTCTTGCCCTACCTTTCCTGAGCAATGCAAGCCTGTGCTGTCAGTAGGGCTGTTGCTTGTTTGGGACCGAACCCTCCCGGGACTCAAGTGTGAAAACTGTGTGAAGAAACTGTACCCCGCTTGGAGCAGCATGGAATGGTGATTGCTGCTACAGCCTGAAGATGGTGACTTCTCCTGTTCCAGCTGTGCAAACCCTGAAGATCAATAATTCCTACCTCACTTTCTCAGCTGGGACTTGGTAGCTGTATCACAGTGTTCACTGTGGAGACACTGGCTAAGACTCAATGGAGACAAGGGCATAGGATGCTTCTTATGGAAAGGCTGAGGTACTTCTTGTTTCATCCCCTGTTGTTACTGTCTTCGCATAGCTCACTTTGTTTTCTAACTGTTGGATTTCAGGGTAGAAGAAAATTGGGGTAGCACTGTAAGCCACATGGACGCGTGAGCTTTGATTTAGTGTGAGTAGTGACTATTGTGCGTGCAGTGGTTGCCAGTGATTTAGGAGAGTCCTTGTTTTGGACGGAAGTGAGAGAAGTAGGCTGCCCTGTGGGAGGATAACAGGCTGTTCCTGGTTTTGCCAACTGTAATCCCTGTTCAAACTGTTCTGCAAAGTTTTGATTGTTATAAAATGACACTGCAATTGGTCAGGCTTCCTGAGCAGCTGCAGCTGGCTATGTAGGTTGTTGCCATTTCTTGTCTTACACGATGACAAGGCAAATGCACTGACCTTCCTGCTGTCTGTCACCTTGTGGCTACCTATGGGAGTGAGGGATGAGTAGAGTTTGTGAGCAGTTTTAGTGCGTGCCCCTGGAACAGCAATGAGTGAGCCTGCGGAGCTGCGATGTTGTTTATGCAGCCTTCCCACACATCCGTCTTTCTGAAAGCATCACTCATCTGCAGTGAAATTCCTTGTAATGCTGGAGGGAATGTGAGATTGCAGCGCAGTGATGTGCAGATACAGTGAGCTCCCTGTGAAAGGCTGAAACCCTCTTAGAGCTCCTGCCTCCTGCTCTCATGGCTTTGAAGTTGGACTCTCACATGCCAGCCTTGCAAAGGTGGCAACTTCAATCCTGATAGTGGATTTCCTACACTTAAAAGGGTCCTCCTGGCTTTTTCCCACTCCTCTTTCTTCTTTGAAGCATTCAAAGCCCAATTCCAATGAAGATGATTCTCACACTGACCACATGTTTGGCAGAGAGGGAGGAAGATACAGGGCTCTTGGTATTGCCTCATAGCTGTGTCTTGCACTAGTAAGTAGTGCTGGTCCAGTCTTTGGTGGTAAATGCAGTTAGTGATGAGCTACAGCTCAGCTGAGGTTTCTCCCTGGCTGGGGTACCAAATCTTCCAGCCCCCTCAGGATGAACCTGGGGCTGCCTTGTTCCCTGCATCTGTCAGGTTCTCAGTTTCATTGAGTATTAGGTGGGTATTCCACCCTAGTGTATAGCCCTCATCTTTTCATGTGCTCTGAGGATCTCTAAAACCCTTCCAGGGAAGACAGGGAGCCCTCCAGATGCTTCATGTCTGTGAAACTGCTGTGTACTACTCCTGTGCAATGTGTGCTGCAAGGGGCATGTGGCCTTTCAAGGGCTTCACCCTCCTGTTTGGAATCCTTTATTGTATGATGTGTAGGAGCATGTGGCTGAGCATGGAAGCAAGACCTGCAGCATCCTGAGATCTACCAGTTTGCGCTGCTGTGGAAATACGTTCTCAGCACTGAGTAGGATGCTTAGCCTTGGCTTTAAGGAAACAACAGTAAGACATGCTAGACCGAGATCAAGCTGTTCCCTTTAACAGGCTAGAAGAAGAAGGCATGTGCTCCACACTCATAGGTGCTTGTTTCCTTTGGTTTGATGCCATTTACCACTCGAGGGATAACCTAAATAACATCAACTCTGACTGCTATTGACCAAGTTCCACCAGATCAACTCCTAGGCGACTACATGTATGAATATAGCTGATAAGCACTTCATTACTATAAGCCAGCCCTGGAAGATTGGCATTTTGGTCTGGTTTGACATCAAATTCAGAGGCTGTTCTGAGCCTGGAGGATAGGAATCTGAAGTGTGAGTGCTGGCTTTCCTGGGAGGCTCATAAAACTTTTGCTCCTGTGTTGAGGCTTATCTCCAAGCATTTGCTTTTATTTTCGGCATAGTGTTCCTATTCCAACCTCAAATCAGAAGTATAAGATGGGCAAAAATAAACAAATGATTGAATCTGTGGTTGAAGCATGACCTGTGTGTTCCCTTGGTATGTGCACACTCAGCTGTGCATATGTGTGTTTCTCTTTTTCTTTTACAGGTCTGCTTATTCTAATCAAGATTGACCTTTAGATGAATCAAAACTGACTTGAGAACTTGCCCAGACTCTGAAGATTTGGGGTCTGAGTTTTGATGAAGTGTGAAGCAGTTCTCTTTCATGTTTCTGCAGCTCTGGGGTATCTGGCTGCAGCTGGGATCAATAGCATAGGTGCCAAAATAAAGCAGGAGTGGCTGGTCTTGGGCTTTTCCAAGCCTGACAAAGAAAACAAGAAAGCAAGAGGGCCTGTTGTTAGCTGGAGTGTTTTCTTACCTCATTGTGGAACAATTTGCCTTGAAGGAATCCAGCAGTGGAGATAGCACAGAGCATCTTTTCCCTTCCAGCCCTTTTGGGAGGCAGTGTGAGGATAATCAGTGAGCTTTTTTTGAAATATTACTCTATCATGGAGGTAGTGGGCTCCTTAAATAAATTGCTGAGGAAGGGACATGTTGAAGATGCTGTTGTTGTTGTGCTGCTTTGAAAGAGATGTCACCTGTCATGGCTCCCAAGGAAGATCCCAGCTCATAGAGATGTTGCTCAGGAGAAGCCTAAATAATCATTGTTGGTATTTGAGAAACTTATATCACTGCACTCTGGAATATTTGCAAACAAAATGCCATAAGAGCCTCAGGAGAAAATTAGCATTTCAGAGTTCAATTACAACAGCATTCCTTGATGGATAAGAAGCTGACTCTTTGGTTTTGGTTGGTTGGTTTTAGTCCAGTGCTTAAAGTAAAACACTTTCAGCTTTTTCACTCACTTTTTCCTGGATTGTAAGCAGAATTCCCCCTTTTTCCTCCCTTGTCTCTGTTATCTGAAGAGTGTGATGTTGGGAAGGTGGGTTTGTATGGAAATTCTCCTTGATGGGCTAAATCATCGAAGTCCATCATATAACCCTATTCTGCTGGTTTCTAGTGCTGGCTAAACAGTCCCTAAAGAGTGCAAGTAAATAAACTGTGTCAGGGCCTTATCTTGAGCAAAGGCGACTTCTCTGGTTTGCAGAAGTTGCATATTGTAGTGTCAGCTTTGCAGGGAATGACAGAAACCAGAATCCTGAAATACCGTGGCTTGTGGCTAATTCAGGCCATTTGCTGTCAGCTGAAGCTGAATTTCCTCTTACTCTAATTAGAAATCTTAGCTGGCTGGGATGGGATGGTTTTGCTGGAAGCATTGGCAGTGCACCTAAAAAAGCAGATTTGAAATGCTGCTGGTTCCCCGTATAGAATTTTATTAGCTCTTGTGCTAATGTGTAGGGAAGGAGGAATGGAGTGCTTGGCTGCAGTTGCAGATGTAGGAGGCTGGGTTATGCTGAAGATAGATATCTGCTGGCCTGCCACCTGTCAAATGGGCTGCTTGGGTTTGGGACTCTTCAGCTAGGTCATGCAAATTGGCGTTTCAGTCAGTGACTGAAATGGCTGTTGGTACTAAATATACAAATTTAGTGATACCTTGTGATATTGAGCACAAAGGGAGGTGGCATCCTCTGTGTTTCTCCCCAGCTTTTCTCCTCTGCAGGCTTTTGCTTTATTGTTCAAATAAGAATGTGAATTTTGCAATGTACAACCAGAATTACTTGTTCAGTGTATGCTGTCAGGTTTTGTCCAACTCTGGTTTTCTCACTCCAAGACCATAAGGTTGGCCTTTCTTACAGTAGTCTCAGCTTGATGTTTGTCAGACTAAGTACTATAGATGCCTTTTTGGCATCTAAGTTAAATGCTCTGTTTCTCAAATTGCAGTATTATAGAATGATTTGAGCTGTAAGGGACCTTAAATATCGTATAGTTCCAAACCCTCTTCCATGGGCAGGACACCTTGCACTAGACTAGGTTGCACGAAGCCCCATCCAAAACCTTGATTTGGTGGTCATGTGTAGTATTTTGTTCTTCCTATACAACATCTCTTCACAGAGAGAGGCTAACTGTGCACCCTTCAAAGGTGCATCAACTTCTGTAAGACCTCTGTAAACAATATACTGCAATATATTGACTCAAATTGAGTCTGTTGCTTTGCTTAAGCAAGGCTATTCATCTGAAGATACTCAAGGAATATCAGAACATGCAGGAGGCATGACTACTTGCTGTAGCTCACTCAACAGCAAAGTAATGGTGAAAGTGCCAGTCTTTTGGGAATGACAGTTATTTCTGCCAGTCATGGTAAAGTGAATATCTATCTCATTGAGTTAAGCAATATCTGGCTCAGTTACAGCAGTGATGTTGCAAGCATGTTCTTGAAAGCTGGACTTGGCACTTCTTACCACCTCACCATGATAGCTTTGTGTGTTCTGGCTCTTGGCGCTGACTTTCTACCACTGGAAGTAGGGTCGAATAATGCTGTGCAGCAAATATTTTATAACCCAGTAAATTTAGGAGGTGGAAAGATCTTTAAAAGTGGCTGATTGAATTGTCTGGAGCAGTTATGAAATCCTATTTGGAGGAAGAGCAGGCGAAATAGCCTAGGTGTTTCTTCCTCATCCACCTGTATTTCTGTGGGGAAAACAATTTGGAAACCCTTCAGACTGAACAGAACTCTTTGACCTCTTGATACAGCCTCTCTTGCTCCCCTTTAAAAGAATAAAATACAGTTAACAATTTGTCTATACAATAATCCACAAACCCTTTTGGCCCTGACAAAACTGCACTCTCTACCCCCACTCTGCAAATTCACTGTGCTCCATTTAGTGGAGTTTGTTGGCAAAGATTACCCAACTTCACGCTGTGGAGAATATTTGTTTCTTAATAGAAGATGGAGCAGAAGTGGAATTGTGCTGGTTGTATATATTTTGCTTTCTCAAGATTAGCCCCAAGCAATTATCTGACTATGGTCTGTGCCAGAAAAACACAACAGAACAATTTTAGCAGTGCCAACAAAAACTCCAGAATGTGTTGCACTCAAGAGTGTAATTTTAGATTCTGTTTTCAAGTAGTATTTCTGTGACATCATTGACTTTAGGAAAAATAATACCCTAGGGCTTGCTTTACAAACAGGATGGAGCTTTATGATTTGGCAGCTTTCCGTAGGCAGAAATACAAATGTTCATCACTTACAAACCTCTGCATGACAACAGGCTTTGCTTCCTATCAGAAGTTAAAAGTAATAACAAAAAGTTAAAACTGGTGTGGAAAGGGACTTGTCTGCTGCCCTGAGGATGCTCAGATCACCTTCAGGAGAACCTGAGCTCCGAAGAGGTCTGTTCTGGGAGAGTAAGAGCTGTATCTGGCTGAATCCTGTGCGTGGGGTTGTCCTTGGCAAGATCTGGGAAATACAGTTGTTACTGCTTGTGCTGCCTCTGTTCGGTGTTTCTGACACAGATGTACTCAAATATGGTGATAGGATGGGCTCTGCTAGTCTCCAGAGCAGGCTCCAGCTGCCTCCTGGAGCTCTGTTCAGATGCAGCCTGTCTGGTATGTGCCTGGGGGACTTGGATGTTGTGGAGACTCTCCCCATGTGCCTAGCCCAGAGCTCTACTGTCAGGAAATGCTTTGAATTTCTGCCCTGCTGCTTTTTTCCAGGAGTTCTGTGTTCATTGTAGGACTGGAAGGGACCCCATGAAGTTGTCTAGTCCTTTTTCCCAGCCCGCGTGGGGCCCTGTGCACTTGAGCAATGCTTTGCAGACCTCCAAAGCTGAGGTGCCCTGGTCTCTCTTATTCACAAACTTTCTTTCTGGTAGAAAGGGTTTTCTTCATTCTAACCCACATTTTCCTTTCTGTAATCGTAAATCCATCACTTCTCTGTTCTACACATGCACTGTAGATAGGATAAGGTCTTTCCAACCTGCAGGAGGCTATGACGTATCTGACCCTTATCGGGCCTTTCGCTTCTTCCCCTACCCATCCCAGGCCTTTCCTTAGACTTAATAATCTGTGTGGTTTTCTCCCCCCCTCCCTTCTTTGTAGGTAGACATGTTAAAAAGCTCTCATAGTGTCTGCACCAGACAATTCTGGACAAATATAAAGTGGATTAAAGGAAAATTAATGTCCATATAAGCCTTTTCACTCTGGAAGGCTCTGTAAGCTCAGTAGGTGCCTTCAGGTGTGTGAAATAACATTTTTCCCTTCAGCAAAGGATTTCTTATGGGGGGAAAAAAGTGTTCTCTGGCTCTAGGGCGAACCATGCTGCAGCTTTCCTTCACTCTGTGCCTCTCAGCATATGCCGGGTTACGTTAACTGCAGTGAATCAGTTGCGGCTTGAAGAAGTGATGACACCAGCTCTGTCAGCAGCTGGTCGATCCAGTGTACTCCCAGGAATCCAGCAAGTTCATGAAATCACTCACATTACACACAGATTTCTTCCACAATGGGCTCCAGTGACTTCAGTGGAGCTGCTTCCAGGGTGGATTGGCGTGTCTGGCACAGTGTGGCTCTTCCATTGCTCCACCACAGTCCTGTTTGGCAAGTTCGGGCACAGCCACTATGATCCGAATGAGTAGGCTCATTGTTTGCTGGAGTGGCCTGACGCAGGCATCGGGTTGCTTCTGGTTTGTGTGAGCTAATAGCTCTATTCTAGAAAAACACGTGAAACTCATGCTGATTTCCATGGAAGCAAATAATTTGCTATGAGCGTGAACCCTGCTGGGGAGGGGCTGTGTCTTCCCCTCAATTTTGGGCACTCTTATAATATAAATAACAGATCCTCATAGTCTCATCAGCTCCTAGACTCCCTTGGGGAACTTTGCATTCTTCCGTAAATATGAGCTTTGTGGGAGAAGTCTGATGCTACACAAGCATGGGAGAATTTCCTTCCCAGTTGGCATAAAAAGGCTGTAAATCTGTGGAGACAGAAGCCCTTCCCCCTGGCCGTTCTGATAAAATTAATGGGTGTTCAGTTAAGCCAAAACAAAGAGTGGTTTCCCTCAGGCAAAGTTGTCTTAAAGAAAAAAAAAGTCATTTTAGCATACAGATAGAAAATTTTGTATAAATCCGTGTTTAATAATGCAGTAAGTGTCCAGGGAAAAGAATTGTATCTCATGCACTGCTTTGGGCTTTCAATTTCCTGGGAGTAAAGGTTGAAAAATAAACAAGGGCTAATGCTAATGGAGATTAAGGGTGACCTTGGCCTGTGTGGTGATTTGCATGACCCAGTACGGATTCGGTCGTTGGGTAACGGAGGCTTTCAGACTCTTGCCTCTGTCTGACAGGGAGAGCTGTGTCACTTTGACTGCAGTCTTTCTCTCTCCTCACTTCCTACCTCCATATTGTAGAGATGTTTCAAAGCATAGCAGCAGAGAACTAATAACAAAGTTATTAAATCTTCAGTTATCCTCTAAAGTCCCTTTGGACAAAGTGGTGGCAATAATCTGGAAGAGCAACTACATGCAAAATGCTTCCTATTCACAGTACCTGGCTCTGTATTCTTCAGAGTCTTGCAAGAAAGCAGAAGTTATGAATCATCCTGGTCTGAAACTAGCAGAGGTTCATACCCCGCAGAACAAAGAAA
Organism: Psilopsiagon aymara; assembly: GCA_024733675.1. NCBI lineage: Eukaryota > Metazoa > Chordata > Aves > Psittaciformes > Psittacidae > Psilopsiagon > Psilopsiagon aymara. Next base: position 13,361 of record JANRGW010029944.1, read on the forward strand.
GAAAAGCAATTGAAGAATAGTTGAAGTTTGGATCTGTGCTTGGCCAAGTAGTTGATGATGGCTGTCTCCAGCTTTGGTAGCAATGAGAAGCCTGCAAAACACAACACCCACTGGTAGCTGGGATACAGAATGCCTGCAGGCTCATCTCGATGTTCAAGTGATGGGAGTTGTGAAGCATTTTTCATGGTGTGGATTTGTGTTTAATAACGCAAGGGGGGTTTTTTTTGAGACTTTGCGGCGATTTTGTTTGCTCTTGGAATATCCAAGTTTAAGTGGATGTTCTGATGGAAAGGGGCTTTATGTACTTATTTTGGATATGTGAAGCAATGCCTTCCAGGGCTTCAAATACTGCTCAATAATTTACAGCAGTGTGGAGCTACAAACAGTTTCATAATAGCACTAAAGGCAGCTTTAGGGCAGGTGAGAGCACGGTTTGTGGGAAGATAACTGCGCCCGGAGGACCAGAGGCACAGCTGCGTTTTATGCTTGGTAATGCCCTGGGGATGCGATTATCTCTCGATAACACAACTCCCCATGTGCCTTTCTGCCTGGCAAGGGCTGGGGAGGAGATGGAAACGGCTCCTCAGTGAGCAGGTTTCCCTGTGGAGGATCCTTTCGAGAGGACTGAGAATTTGAAGCAGCTTTTTGTTGTATGGAGAGCTCGACGAGAGAGGTCAGGGCCCTGGAAAGCCTGGTGTGTGAACCTGCTGCCTCTGCTCCAAGGCTGCTGTGTAGGAGGGAGGACGATGCCATGGGGGCTGCCCCATTCTCTTTGCCTTCTCTCCTCCCTCCAGTCTTTTCTCCTGCTTGCAACAGGGGAAGCCAGGCTATTGTGCCTGGAGCAAGAGGACTCCGTTTTACTTACATGGTTGCCCTCAAGCCATCTCGATTGAAAAATCCTCTCCAGGCAGAGTGCATGTGATGATTTTCCTCTCTTTTTCTCTCTCTTTAGATTAGCTCTGCAGCTGTTCCCCTAAACACAGCTCGCTGCTGGAAGTAGCTGCTGAGAGCAATGTGATATGGCAGGGGTTTCATTTTTGCTGCCATAACCTTCTGTACCCTGCTATTGATGGAGTTTTGATGTGTTTGACTGGAAGTAAGTATGGGATTCTTCACCTTCAGGCGCCAGTCCTGCTGGATCCCGAAAGTGCTAATGCTCATTTACAGCAACATCCATTGGCACATTGCAACTTAGCTTTGATCCTACAGCAAAGGTTTATCTGCTAAATGACTGCAAGGGTGTTGGTGTCCCTAAGGGTTAGGATCAGCATATGTGTGCACAGGGAAAGGGCAGATATCTCAAAGTGGTTTTCAGCATTTTCTTGAATGGGTTAAGAAGGGAGACAATGTTACGTAGTGCTTTTGGAAGGAGAGAAAACCCATGAGCCCCCACTCTGTAACCCACAGTTTCCAAAGCCTGTTGCGCGTTCCCTTTTTAGACAGTTCTCTCAATCCTGGGAGAGGAAGTGAGGGGTAAGGTCATCTGCCTAATTCTTCCTTTTTGTCATTCTCTTGCGATGAGTTTTTGCTGTAGCCTGCAGACAGAGGGAAGAGCTGGGTGGGTGGTGATGAAACAATCATCACTTAAAACTATTTGCTGATAATGAGTCACTCTTCATGGAGTCCCAATCTGTTCTCCCTTCTGTCAAATACTGAGAGTGCAGCAAATCTGCTTGCTTTGCTGCAGATTATTTCTTTTTCCCTGAAGGATGGATTCTAGCAGGAGGATTTGGTGAGAAAGAGGAAAGAATGAGATGTGTGTTTGTGGGGGAATATTAATCAAGAGGCTCTGCTCTTGTGCCAAACCTGAGTGTGAACCTTCTGGTAGCTCAGAGGAGGAGCTGTGAGGGTTGTCTGTAGGCTGCATGCTCTGGAGCTGGCATGGGTCTCACCAGATCCTCATGGCCACTATTCCTCAGCTGAAAGTGGTGTCTAATGCAAAACCTTTATGTCAGGTGAGACACCCCGGGCTTTCCCCGGCTGATGGGATGGTATTTAAAAAAACATGTATTACAGAAAATCTTGAAGACAAACCTTGGTATGTCCCAGCATAAAGTAAAATAGGGCCTGCATGATCCCAGCAGGCAGCTAGGCTTTTCCTTCTCTTGCAGTTCCAATCACAATGATTTATAGTCTGTATCTTGACAAGTGCTGTCCGGTGTGTTAAGTGCAGCATGGCTTATGTTGTGGTAGAATGGCTATGATGTCTTCCCTGATATGGTTACTGCAGTAGGAGACCAGTCCTGTAGATTTCAATGGAAACTCAATTTTCTTGTAACAAGGTTTAATGGGAAGTTTATTGGAGTATTGATAGTGGAGAATGCAAGAGATACCATGTTCCAGAGTTAATATAATGTAAGACATTAAGGCATACATCGCATGTTTATCACTGTCAAATTCAATTAAGATTTTAATTATAAATAAAAAGAAGTGGCCTTTAAGTACAGGAAAGAACATGCAAGGGAAGAGCCGAAAATGGGTGCAGGGTCAGACTGGACTGAAAAGGGTTGAAGTCAAGATAATTGAGATATTGGCATTTCTTACCAGGTACTGCATGGACCTCTTAAACTCAGGCTTAAGCTCTGTTCAGTAACCTGTAGAGTTGAGCTGGGGGCTGGGGGTGAAGTGAACTCATGTCACATGCTGAAACCATCTCTGGGAGGTCCGGGGCGTTCTCAGTGTGTGTATTCGTTGTTGCTAATACCTGTGATAGATATGCAGTTTTCCATCTTCGCTGTCACAAATCCAGTGAAACCTTCCACCAGCATATTACTGCCTTTCAGTTTATCCTGATTGTACTCGACCCACTTCAAACACAATAATCCTTCTTGCAGATCAGATATAGAGTAATCCTCCTTTACAAGTGAGAGCACAATGGGCCTCTGCCATCAGACATGATGTAATCCTGCTGCATCAGATAGAGAATTTCTTTCCTGCCTCATGTGAAACACTGTCCTCTGTCTTCTTGCACTAGGCTGCAGCCTTTTTCCGTCAGATGACTTTCACATCCGTGCACTGTAGTTCTTCTCTACACTCAAAGCAATAAACTCCATTATTTTCTTGCCGTGCTCTGATACAGCATATGTCCCTAGGAATGGTAGCAGTGGGTGAAATGGGAATCTGTACATTGCATGTGACATGCTCTTTTGAGCAGGGACTCTTTCTGCCTTCTGCTTGTGCAGGAATTAATGCCATTGGAGATAGTAAACCTTGGGTGTTATTGGAATATAAAGAGTAGCTGACTGCAGTCTCTCTTGCTCGCAATTCTCTGCACAGGCATTTTAAAGCTTGTGAAGCCTGTCTTGGAGCTGTGCTCAAAGCAGGTGCTGTATTCTTATGGTAGACACAGCGCAAATGGTTGGCTGCATGGCATTAAGCATCTGCCAGCTCTTCCAGCTGCACCCTCTTCTGCTCCTGGAGGTTCAGGTGTGTTGGCCCTGTCTTGCGCAGACTGTGCTTTGTAATCCTCCTGCTGGGGATGATACAGGGGAGTGGTCTTTGTATGCATGTTCTCTGTAACCTTTCTCTAATCCTTTTTATGGGCTCTGAGCATTGCAAATCCTCTTCTCTTTAAGTACAGCCTCAGCTAGTTTCTTGACTGGGGAAGGGAGCAGAGGGAGATGCTGTCATGTGGAAGGGAAGCATGTATTCCATCGCTCTCTTAATCCTCCAGTCTGTTAGAAAGCAGCTACACATCCTGCTTGATTGAATACCTGCCTTGTAATTCAATCTAGGGGTTCTGCTGCCATTCATAAATAGATTACATTGCTCTGCTGTGGTGTGCTGGAGGCAGCAGCTTGATTGAGCTGTGGGTTTGCGTATTCCACCAGGCAATATACAGTAGGGGTTTTTCCCTCTGCTGTAGGGAGTGGAGTAACTAAACAAGATGCTGAGTTGAGAGTATTAGAGGACAGGGGTTGCCAGCCTTCTGGGCTTTAGGGCATGCATACCCAAATACTCCCTTTATGTGGCTCTGAGCCACATAATGCATCCCAGGTCAGTCAAGACCTGGGGGGATGGAGGAATGCCCATGATATCTGGTCCCAGTGGCTACTCAAAGATCCTGCAGCTTCCCTGTATGAGTGGGTTAGTGTGGCTTTGCTGCTGCTAGATGTGAGACGGCAGCGCATCTGGTGATCTGACAGCTGCTGAGTCAGCACCTTTTTAGTGCTGTTTGATGTGTTTGCAAGCTGTGCAAGGCTCCCAAGGAGCTGCTGTCATAGAGGGATGTAGAGGAAGGTGATGGCATTTAGGGTGCTCTGTTCAAAGTCTAGATATGTAGGTATTAATGATGGGATGGGTGCTGTCTTCATCTGCTTTTAATTTGTCCCATTAATGTCTTGTTTGGTGCTTCTGCAGGAAGGACCATGTGGTGAAATGTGGCTCAGTTCCTACGTCTTTATCATCCAGTGTATTATCTACAAACACTGACTGGTACCTTCTTGGTAGCATCAACACAAGCTCCACTTCAGATTGCATGGTGCCAGTAAGCACTTAGAAAGACAAAACAATCAGTGGTTGCAAAGTGCACATCTGTCTGTAGGCTGAGGACAAGAGAGTGACATTCAGAGCTGACAGGAAATAATCAGATTTGCTTAAAACCCAAAGAAACTGTGTTTTGCTTGGATCAGAGCTATGAAACAATGCTTGCCTGTGAGCTCCTCTTGCATTTTCAGGGTCTCCTGCTGTTCTAGGCTTGTGGCATGGGGAGGACTGACCAAGCTGGCTAATGAAGCCCTTTGCATGGTAAGGTCGGTGATCCTCATTTCTTGAGGAGAAACTTGATGGTTCCTTCTCCAGAAAAGTCTTCCGAGGCACGTTTTCAAGCAGTGTGAGCAGATCTTGCTGCAGTGTTGGGGTTTTTTTTTGCTCTTTTTATGTTCATTAAATGCTGTACATTCACATGGAGGCTCTAAATAAATCACTGTTGCAGACACACCTTTTAAAACTTGTCAGCTGTGGGGTTTTTTCCCCAGTACCTTTGCCTCTTAGGACTATAAATGGCTTCCTAAAGCAGGGGAAAACCATTATTAATTACACTGCCTAATGAACTCATTTGGCTTTCTGCCCAGCTTCCAAAACCAGCAGTAACACCAGGCTGGATACTGTTGTCTCACTGTAATTATGTTTATATGGAAAGTTAATTTTTGTTTTCATAAATTGATTTGAGGCTTCTGGAAGCTATTTGGAGATAATTAACTTTGCCCACACAGACCTATATAAGGGCATTTGTTTACAAGGCAATGCTCATTGCTGGAGCATGGAGGTACGTTCCTGGGTTCATCTGGAAATATTCAGTTAGCAGCTCGGGGCAGCTGTTTCCAGACTTGATTCCCTCTTTTTGGATAGCAATAGCAAGCAAGCAGCATAATCTTGGGATTGTTCAGTCTGGTAACAGCCCTCAGGGTGGACCTGCAGATCCCTACTGCAATCCAAATGAGCTGCAATCCAAATAATTCAAGCAGTGCAAAAGTTAGTGCTAAAATCACAAATGCCCTTAATGTGAACAACAAACGTGACAGTTCCAAATGGAAAAGGCTTGTAAGGAATGAGACCAGACCTCCACAAATAAGTCGTTGTGAAGTCAAAAGCAGTTCCCATATATCTTTTATAATGATGGGGTGGAGAACAAGCAGCAGAAGTGGAAGGTGATTTAATGGGACCTTCACCAGCAGGATGCAGGATGTGATACTGCAGAAGTGACTTATTTGTTCAGTCATAGGCGTGTGTCTTTGGGTTCCTGGCCCCTGCAGTGAACCCTTCCTTTAAATCAATTCATTAATGAGCCAATTTATTATGCACAGGGATCCATTAGAGTAACAACCTCAGGATGCAGAGCCCTGCTCCTGGCACATGGCTACTGAAGGGAAAAAAGAGGGAGAAAAAGTGAGGTCTCATTGACAGCTCTAAGCCTGTTTGGAAGCTCTTTTCTGACCCCTTTAAGATGTAGGGGAATACATAAGGCACTCTGGGTCATGTCTAATAAAGCAGTGGATGGCCTGGCTGAATGAAGCAGTCTGTGTAGGGCAGTGCTCAGGGTGTTAAGTTTTAAAGCTACGTTTCCAAAGTTCCTATTTTGATGCACCATGGGCTTTCTTCTTTAAACATAGAAAAAATTATTCCCCGAGAGTCTAAAAATGTACTAATTCCTTACTGCATACTTCAAAACCATGGAAAAACTGCATAAGGCCTTCCTGCTAGGTTGGTATGAGTGCGGCTCTACTTTTGCTGGGAAGTGGTGTCGGGGAATTGGTTTGTATTGGGAGTTCATAGTTCTGTGAGTACAGGCAATTGTGACTGTTCTGGTCTGGTACCAAAGGATGACTTTTCCCAGGCCTTGCAGCAGACCATTGTCCATCCTGTAGCCAGACTGACAGCAAGCCCATAAATCCCAGCTTTGCCTTCTTGAATCTGCGTTCCTGTCTCTTGAGCAAATCCCAGGGCTCGTGTTTTGGAAGTTTTATCTTGTGCTTTGGCGGGATCAGGAAATATTTACAGGTTGAAGGTCAGTGTACTGGAGCACCAACGCTGGATGAGATCACAACAATAGGAACTTCCAGAAGATGCTTGTGGTGTTTCATTCGCAAACCATGTTGCTGTAGAGCAAGCAGCAAAGCGAAATGTTAAGGGAGAGAAGTTATAGGCTCCCAAAGCTTGTTGATCATCATCTTCTCCCTCTCCCCCTATTTCCCCTCTTATGCAGAAGCATGGCTGTAAGTTTTATTCCTAATTTGCTACTGCACTTCCTAGCAGGGAATATATAGTACTTGGACTTCAAGTACTTTTACATTTACGACACTGAGAAAAAGTATTTTTCTGTAGAGGAAACTTACGCCCTCCCTTTTATTAATAGAAGAGATATTCAGAGATGCCTGGGAAGGAAAGGAGAACTTTAGCTTTGTACTAGAAAGGTGGATAGAGAGGAGAATTGGTCCTGCACCTGCAAGACACCACCTGGGTGACTTTTCTAGTTATTGGGCCACCACCATTTGTAGTAACTAGCACACAGGGATGCTTTTAAGCATGTAAAGCAGCCAGACATTGCCCGTGTGAAATATGTGCTGTGTCTTCCAATCATTATGCGGCTTTATTAAAGGTGTAATGGGAGGCCTGGATGAGTGTCAGATTTTGGGGTTGTGTGGGAGAATGAATTGCAGCCAGGTTCAAACTGAAGGAGGGGGTTAATACCCATTTCCAGCAAAGCTTGCAGCTGGGAGAACTTCTCTGTTTGCTTATCCCTAAGCACTGAGGTGCTAATCCTCAGCTCTAAGTCAAATGCCCCGGTAGGGTCATGTGCAGACTTGGACAGAAATTCAGCTGGAAATTGAAGCTGACAGCCCATGGCTCCAGTGCTGGGTGAGCAGAGTGTGCTGGCTGCCTGGGCTCTGCCAGCTCCCTGCTGGAATGGCTCCTTACGGCCCCTGGGGAGGAGGAGGCAGCAGTGATGGGTGCTGTGCAGTCAGACCTGTCCGGAGGTTGTTCCCAGAGCTCAGTGCTTGCAGGCTAAATTCTAGTTCATAACACGGGCACTCACGTGTCTCTTCGTCTCACGTGCAGCAGGGGCTGAGCCACCCACTTTGCTTCTGAAGTGCTCCTGCAAGGTAAGGTGAGGTGACTGCAGTGAGGACCTGATGTGGCCTGAAGCGTGTCAGCCTGCTTACGGGCATCTGGGCTGCAGTCAGTGGGTTTGCGCACACAGCTCCCTCTGCTTCCAGAAGTGCTGGCAGTGGTTGTCCTGTCCATCGCCTCAGGATGGTCCAGCTCGTGTCACCTCGCTGGACATATGGCTTGATGGTGCTGCATGCGGTGCCGTAACTCATGGGGCGTTCGCTCAGCCATCCATGTAAGATCCCACCGTGGATGTGATGATATATGTGGACCTGAGGTTATGTATCCACTGATCAGGCAGCTTAACTAATACTGTTTCTTGCTTTGCTTGTTTGGTGTTTGAGCCAGACAGGTACTTATGTACCTCCTTAACCTGCATAAGCACTTGTGCTGACCAGAACTATTTGTGTTTACTTAGCTGGATCAGGGCCTGGACTTCCACTGCTAGAAGGCAATGTTAGGATTTTGTTGATGGTTCTTACAAAGAAACCTATGTAACATTGACTGTCGAATCCTGCCCTTTAAGCCAGCCCTTTTTTGCCTATTTTGAGGTTAACCAGCACCTTGGGAGACATTGCAATTCAAGGCTATAAGTGATGAGAGCAGTTAAAGCGGAACTTCCGTTTGGATTCCCATGGCTCTGTCACTGGGTGGTGAAATGGGCTGAGTACATATGTGCAGTGAAGGCTTAAAGCAGGAATGTTAAAACAGAAACCCTGGAAGCACGTGGTCCTCAGACATGGATGAAGAATTGTGAATTGGAAGGGCTGCTCCCTCTTCCTCTATCTGCTGAGCTCTCTCAGTGATAGGTGAAGGGTTTACCCTTCATCTCCCCAGTTATTTGCTTCTGTGTTTTATGGAGACTGTTTATTGTGCACTACAGGCTTCTCCGTAGCTGTGTTCCCATGCCAACCACCCTGCAATATGGTGTACACGCTCAGTGAAACAAAGCAACTTTAATCCTCAACCTTTGGATGTCTCCTGCCCATCGGGGCCAGGCCTCCAAAGAGGATCCCCGCTGCTTACAAAGTAGAGCTCCAGGTTCCAGTTAATTGGTCCCAGTCATTAAGGGAAATTCAGTTTATGTCTACTGGGACTCTGAATGCAGTGGGTTTTTAATAGCAAATATCTACAGTGTGCATTGGTTGTCCTCAGGTTAAAAAAAAGATAGGCGAACTTTCAGCAGAGAAGGAATACTTGTAATTACTTGCCTTGGGCAGAATGGCTGCCCTGCTCTTTAGAAGCTGTATTTATCTCCTGTAAGAACCAGCTCATTAGTTCTACTGCTCACACAGATAATCAGCAGCATAATTAATAATTATTTATATGGCACCCATGGCAGAGGGCTTTGGATCACATAACAAAACATCATTTCCTTATGATCACTCAGGCATTTCTGTATCTTTTTATCTTTTTTTCCTGCCTGTCCTTTCTCTAGCCTTTCGAACCAGTTCCTAAGGCTTGTCACTGGTTTTTGAGTAACTCTGCACCAAATGCCTTCCTCTTCTCTTCTAGAAACTTCTTGAAGTCCCACTTGACCCACAGAGAGTTTAAAGTGCCAGAATTCTGTCACCATGCAGAGCAACCTGGATTGGCACGAGCAGCCGTGGCTCCTTAGGCTTCAGGTGCATCAATTTATACTGAATTTTGGACTGATCCCTGTCTGCACTTGAAATGTCAAAAAGCAGGATTTCCCTTGGTCACACGCTTCATCTGTTCTTCAGCATTCTCCCCAGCCAAAGCAGGACTGTGGAATACTATGTTTGGGCTATATCTTGGATATCTATCCTCGGGAGGACTTTTAAGCAGTGCTCAGTCAATGTTCCTAGGGTGGGATTTTGTCTAAAGCATGTCTTCAAATAAAGCTAATCTTCCACTAGGTTTCCCTGGGGTGCTTTGACTCACATTAGGCAAGACAGCTACAATATCCTGACCTGCAGCATGACCCACAGGGCAGCTTTCATTGTGCTTCACTAACGTGGTGAATTCTTGCGGCTGCTGGCATCGAGGATGACATGCATCAGAAATCCTGCAGTCAGATCCCATATAGCCACGGGGTGCCTCTTTCTCTACAGTGCTGTCAGCCTGTGCTATGCCTCCCTCTGCACAGCATCTTCCCATGTGTGACCTGAGTGTGGCAGGCCAGCAGAGCACTGGTGTGGGGCAACACAAATGAGCCTCATTCCTTGTCCGGCACAGAAGGCAAAGGAAAGAGAGAGACAGCTCCTGTGAGCTGAGCCCTTCGGGGCAGGCTGGCATTGAGACAGACAAAGGGGCTCACTGAGAAATGGGAAGGAGGAGAACGTGAAATCAGGTAGCACCCCAGCATCTGGGCATTTGCAAGAAATAGCTCATGCCATAGAGATTAGTTTCTGATGCAGCTGGTTTTGGAGAGTAACTAAGGTGTCAAAATGTATTTGGGAAAGTCTGAATACATGTTTTGGATGGCCCCTGAGGAGGGAGGATTAGAGATGTTCCTCCTATGTTCTAGCAAAGGTGTGCTTACACAGAGGATCCTTGTACTGAAGGAGCAGAGGAAGAGGGTGCATCTGAATATTGTTACAAAAGATAGAAGACTGTAAAGCAGGTTGTTACTGGTACCTGATGCTGTGTGCCCTGCTGAGTGCATCTGCCTGCCGTGGAAAGGCCACTCTTGCCAGACCACCTATTTGAATGCCTGTCTTTGGAGTCGGAAACCCAATATGACTTTGCCATATCCACCAGCCTCAGCCTGAGGCTTGGAAACAGCTTTTGCTGGCACCATTTGTTGCTAAGCAGATGGGCTGCTGCATTTGTACCCGCTGAAGGTGGCTTTGGTGTGGCATTTCAGTCGTGGATGCCAGTGCGGAAGAAAGCGAAGGAAAAGCATCTCCAGTTCCTTACCACCTGCTTCTCCTCCCTCCCTGTGGCCCTCATCCCACACCTAAGTGTAGGTACTTGCCCACACAAAATGCATTGAGAATAAAATGAGAGAGGAAAAAGAACCCCCCCAGACTGATTGCGGGATGTGACAGATGAAACTGTGCTGTGAGGAAATAGGAGAGAAATCCAAACTGAGCATGCTAAAAATGAGGGTGAGGCAGCTGAGTCACTAGAGAGGAAACTTGAACTACATGTGGTCCATGAAGGAGAATGAATGTAAATGGTTTGAGTGTGACTTGCCAAAGCATGTGCTATTCCCTTTCTTATGGGCTGGTACCAGCTGGTGTTGTGGCAGCACTTTAGGATGTACCATGCAGTCCTTGCCCACAGAGACAGGCACTGCAGACAGCTGGCTTTTCCCTTCTTCCTTTGCTGGGTCCCTTGGCTTGACCTGAGAACCTGGTTGGGTCTCTGAAGTGTGTCTTCAAGAACTGCTGAGCACACCAGAGCAGAACAAAGGTTCAGTCTGTTGCCATGTTAAACATCTCTAACTACATGAATGTAATTAAGCACTGGAGCTCTGATGATGACTTTTTGTTTCCTGGTGCAGAGCCTCACTTTTTGTAGCAGAGGAAATGTGGGGTTCTCTTTTGATTAACCATAGGGGATCAGTTTGCTATGTGGTACAGCAGCGAAGCTGTAACGTGTCTGTGCTGTCCTGTCCTTGTTGAAAGGGGTGAAAGAGTTAAGAACAACACTTTAGAGTTAAAATAACTCCCAAAACATTTTAGGTGGGGTTTTTTTCTTACCTTCCTCCATTAAGTTTTTACAGCCTTGGTACCTCTGGCTTCTCCCTCCTGGTTAAAAGGGTTATTCCCCCTGAAACACACATTCTGACAGAATGCCTAGTCCTCACTGGCAGATCAGATACAAGCCAACTCATTTCTCTCGGTTCAGGTGAGTGGTCCATCTCTCTTATCCATTGATTTTTCTGTCCTTGTCTTGAAATTTACGGACCTAGATGTATCAGAGCAAACTCTGTCCCCAAACCCTTTAAAGACTAAAGTGGTTTGTGTTTCATGTCTTTCATATCTTTACATACAAAAACTGGGCTGCTTGGTCACGTTTCTGCGTGTCCATTTACTCCTTGCCATGGCTGTTTAAACACTGTCATGGTTTGTGAGCTAACAGGCACTGAGCAGATGGAAGAATTGAGTTTATATCATTTTACTTAATGTAAAATTTTTATCAGCTCTCTAGCTGATGAAGAAAAAGACATATTGGGAGAGAAGGTGTGGGTGAAACAAGGACAAAATTTTCCCTGTACTTGGCCACATGGTTTGGTTTGTTTTTTGGAACGCCCTGTCTTGCAGATGATCTGCTCATAAGTATCTGCTGCGCTTTTTGGTGATATTTCCTCCCCAGCATTGTTTTTCCTGTCTCAAACACAAAAATGCTAAGACTTTTTTTGTGTGTGTGTGACCACATTAACCATTTGGATCTTTCACTTCCCATCTGGAAAGTGGGAAGAACAAGATAGCATTTTCTGCATCCTTTGTCATGAATACTTTTGATTATAGTGTTAGGGTGAAGATTTTTCTTGCTGTGTTGATGAACAGGACCCCTGTGTCACTCCAGGTGTTGCTAAGAAATAGACTGATTTAAGATACATTTTAGAACATTAGGTCTATGAGAAATACCATTATATTTCTGCTGCCTTTGGGAAATGTAGCTGCTGCTGCATCGCTACTGGAGGAGTGAATGTGCACCCTTTATCTGATCACCGTTTCCCCTTCCTTGATCCTTTGTGGCAGCATCGAGTGTGTATGCTATGCACAGCTGATCTTTGATATGTTTTGCTGAAAAGCTGAATGATGCATTATATTGTTGAGCAAAGCCTGTTGCTGTGTTTATCTGGCTTATTTCATGAGTGTTTGGAGAACCAGAATCAGTAACATTTATGTAACGCTCCTGTCATCCGCTTCAGTCTCTCCCTTGCAACTGTGGATGCTCTTCCTGAAATGAGTAATGAGTGAAATGTATTTAATTTTGCGGTATGATGGCCACAGAAGAGCAGCTCTAGAGCTGTTCTGATCACCCCAATGTACAGTAAATGTTTAAGTAATTTTCATGTGTAAACAAGTGTAAGTTAGTGCAGTGTCTTGATTGTAAATGAGCATAAAGAGCTGTGCTGGTTTCATATCTTCGCTGTCAGGAATATTATCCCTCTGAAGGCATTGAGTCATTTGTTGCAGATGTTTTATTGTGCATTCTGTAGAGAAGGTCCCTGGCTGAGCAGGGGGATCCAGTGCAAGGCAAAACAGTCATGGTGCTGCTGCTGAGATCATGGTGTGTCTTCAGTAAGTAGTATTTGTCACTCTTCTGTAGGTCTTGTTGGGTTAATAAGGACAAGGTAAATCTTCATGGTGTCTGAATCTTACTAGTCGAGAAGCTTATCAAAAGCCTTCTCTCCTTTATCAATTTGCGTGCACTTAACTCTCTGCCTGATGGTCAGAGCCTGTCCTTTGTGTTTCACTGGGCGTCTTGCGATCAAAGTTAATGCACCCTTTCTCATCCTAAGTGAATAGAGACCACTTAAGGTGAAACGTTACTCCAAAACCTGAAGACAGAGGTCTTCCTTTAGCAATGTGGTTGCTTTCCACTGCACATCTCTGGCCACAGAATAATGTCGTGATTCTCCAGAGTGTGAACTGTCGTAGGGACAATTTAGGCACTGTTTCTCTCTGGCATGATCTCTGTCTCCATCAGGAGGGACATGTTTGCTTTAGTGTGTGGTGCAGTTTTCTTCCTAAGCTCCTGGGAAGGAGGAACTGCTAATTTTTATGAGGCATTTTGTGCCTGATCAACTTGGTGACCTACATCGACGAGGGGATGGTTATTTTGCTAAGTAACAATTTAAAGTACTGTGGCTGCTAGCTTGGATTGTGTTGCCATGTGAGTTCATTGTGTAGCTTGTTTACTCTCCTTTAGTACTTTGATAAAGCCATTGGACATTGTGATCTCTTGCTCCCTTACAAGTAGGTTTTAAAACAAAGTAAACCCACCAGCATTCAATACAGAATAAGCTTATAGATGTAAATGTATTGGAGGTGATGCTAATGGAGTCTGAGCAACTGGCCGCTGATAAACACCTTGGGTTTTAACCGGTTGGACAAAGTGTGGTGAGCAGAAATAAAGAAGAAACCACCATGGAAAAGATCCAGTAGCTTTGCTGTGGGGTTTGGGATGGAATCTGCCTGTAGGAACACTTTGCTTTTTGTGTCTTTGCCTTTCCTGTGTGTAGATGTATTTGAGTGCCCTCTGCCATGACTGTCCATCTTGGGAGGCTGCTGACAACTCACCGGAAAGATTAGAGGAGCAGAAACTTAAAGAAATGGTGGGGTTTGGTTGGAAGCTTGGGGAAAGACTCATGTTGCTCATGTCTTGTGCTTGTTCTGCGTTTGAAGCAGCCTGGAGGGGCAATGCTGGGACCTGCTCATATGCCAGCACTTAGTCAGAGGCCTCCATGAAGCTTTGAAGGCTGGGAATTTACTGAAATGTGTGTGCTGCAGGATATCCAGCCCTCTGCTCTTTTGAGTTCTTTCCTCTTGTAAAGGTTCTCTGATGTTCCTCCTGGGGTGGCTGTGTCTCTTTGAACATAGTAATTCCCTTGCAGCTCTGTGAATATGGTACCATTTTCTGTCTCCTCTTAACAGTAAGGTCTGTGTGCTCAAGGGGTGGGATGATTGCTCATGTAAGAGGAGAGAAGGGACAAAAGCATCCACCAGTCTATAGGAATGAAAGAAATGTCCCATTTTCTACTCAGGGATGAGTCACAGATCAGTCTATTGTTGATTTTATGTCTGTTCATTTGTGAGTTTATTCTTCCTGAAATTGCAGATAGAACCTCAGTAAGACCAAAACTGAGCACGTTGTGCTGGTTCTTTGTTTTACTCTAATTTAACTTTTTATAAAGTCTCTTTTCATTTTGGTTTGCCTCATCTGGACATATGAACTTCTCTGGTCACTGCCGTGTGCGAAGAGGTAATCCCCAGATAGAAGTGTCAGTTCAGGCCCATGGAAGTGTTTGCTCCAGCCCCATGAGGAGCAGCTGGAAGACTTGAACTGGCTTGCTTGGGACTTGTCTCCAGGTTGCATACTAGGAAAGGAGCAGAGAGCCCAACTCATGTCCCTCAGAAGAACATAGTGTGGCAGTTGATGGAAACTGCACACCCATCTCTCCCTGTGGGCTTCAGACCCCATGGCAGGACCCCCGCAGAGGAGGGGGCTTTGCTCCTGCTTAGTCCTTTTAGCTGGCGTAGTGCTGGGTCCCTCTGAAGCCGGCTGTCTGTGTGGTCGTGGCAACGTGCCCAAGAGGATGGGTCGTCTTGTCCCTTTACGCTTTAAACAGGCCAAGTGAAATAAGCTTTGCTTCACTGTAATAAGTGCTGCTTAATTAGTTAATCCCTCCAGGCCTGCAGCAACACAGATCTTGGTTCCCTCCCAGCTGGTCTGACCTCTCCTCAGAGGTAAGAGGAGAGGAATTTACTGGAGCCAGACTCCAGCTTTGCTCAGGGTGTGATGGGGATTGCTCATGCACAGCTGCATACCACCACCTGCACTCCCGGATGGTGCTCAGGGAGGGAGCAGCCTCCTCTCATTGTGTTAAATTGCGTGCTGCTGCTGTATTTATCAGTGTTGGTGTGGCTGGCTTTGGAGTGATACTAGAAAGAAAGAGCCTCTGAGGTGTAGGAGTCATTAGGCGTGCCATTGGATGTGGTACTTTTCCCTTTTCCTCCCATCTTCCGCAGGAAACTGTTAAAGCCAGTGCTAATTTTCGAACAGAAAGGTGTAAATTAACCCTTTGCCCTCTGCTCCTCCTGTTCCTCCCCGCTGGCTCCTGTGATTCACAAGCTTTCTTGTGCTGCCTGCTCTTGGGACTCTTGATGTAGGCACAAAGTGTGTAGAAGCTGCAGGGCTGCACATGAGAGCTGTAGTATGGACTAAAGGATGTGAGTAGAGGGGCTCTTTTGTTCATTTCCATCTCCGCCCTGGCCATTTTAATAGCAGTACCTGAGCAGCAGGCAATCTGCTGTACTGTGTTACTCATTCCTTGCAGCACTGGTTCGGACAGGGGCTTCATCTGGGGACAGCGACTTCTTTCTTTTCCATTGGCCGTTTCTGAAGGAGAAAGTCAGCCTAGGGAAGACTTAAAGGGAATGGCTCACTTGGCACAGCTTGCCAAGAGCAGCAGCCCAGAACCTTAAGTTAGGGTGGGGATTACCCTATTCAGCTGCATAACCAGAGTCATTTCAGTGGGGGAAATGCTACTGGAAACTTATGTCCCTTAAAAGTGGTCACTTTTAAACTTGGAAGGTGATCTGTGAAGCTGGCTGTAGAGGAGTGTGTTCCTGGGTGGCCATTTGGGATAATAGCATGAAACCTGTTGTATTGGTTGTGTCGGTCTTACATACTAGCAATTATTCTGGATCCCCAACCCGAAACCCAAGGGTTTTTTTCCCTCCAGTGTAGCATTCTTCCTGCCTTTGTGTGTGTGTTCTATTACATGCCTCAAAAATCTGTGTGTGTCACTTTGGAATTCCCGCTCGCAGGGGAAGAGGTGGCAAGTGGCTGCAGTTCTCATTCTCCTGCACAGAGCAGAACATGCTGTGCTCTTACACTTCAACTCTGCTGTGGCAGATGATAAATGGTAAATAGACTTATTTTTTATGCCCGGGAGGGAGCACAGCCCCAATATATTGTTCAACAGAAGTCTTTTTACATCAGAAATGATTATACATTTGTTTCAATCTCAAGTATGTCTATTGCATTGCAGATAGTGGGGAGCTGATGTTCAGGTCACCATTAAGTGCATTTTTTTCCTAAAGTAAATGCATCACCAGTCTAGACTAAATTTTTCTTCAGTGACCTGTAACCAAGTGAAACTCTCATAAATAAGCTAACGGGTTGGTGTAAGTCAATGATGTGGGTCTGTAATGAATTTCAACCTGCCAATCAGTTTGCTTTTCTTGGTCCGCTCAGAAGTCATCTGTGTACTCAGGCTGAAAACCACGGGGTAGATCGCACTGAGGTCCAGTGACAGGTCATGGAAGGCAAAGAGGAGGGGATGAAATCAGATTACAAATATTCTTGGCAGTACTCTCAGCTTTTTAAAGAGATTGTTGCTCATATGTTTACTAGTCGTTTGTCTTCTCTCGCGATTGCAGTGTAGGAGCATCTGATTATTATAGAAAAGATGTGGGATATCATACTGAAGCAACTAAAACAGAGTGGGACTTGTTCTTGGCATAATCCAAAGCCTGTTAAAGCTGGTAACAATCTCTGCTTTCGTTGCTCAGCCTTGCATAACACTGTTCTCCGCTATAAGAAACACTGTGTTGGAACATATAAGGAGTCTGGTGGGTGCGTGTAAAAAGCCACAGGCTAAACAAGCCTGTGCAGTATTTACCAGAGGCTGCTTATATTCACTGAAGCTCCCTGTGTGGTGCTGTTGCAGTCAACCTGGCAGGAAGCAATGTTCTTCTCTTGCTTTGGTGGACCCGGCTGTTCACCATCCTGTATTTCAGCCAGTGGGAGCTGTGGCTGAGACAAGGGGAGCAGTGCAGGATCACAAGGTTATGCCATAACCATATGCCATCCCCCTGAGGGCCCCGTGCAGGACAGGTGAAGTGAACTTGCAGTCCAGAGAGTTTCTGGATTCCAGACTTGGGAGGGGACGGGCAGAAGGCTGGGTAACAGCAGTCCTGTGGCTAATGAGAGCCGGAGAGCTTTCCCTGCAGGCTGAAGCGCAGAGTAAAGGGGCCATGTAGGAGAGAGCTCTGCATCCTGCCTCATGTAGTTTCACCCAGAAGGTGTGATGAGAAATCCTACAACTCATGACATCTTTCTTAGCAATATCCTTAATCACTTCACAGGATTCTTCCCCCCCCGCCTCTTGCTGTGGAAGATGTGCTCAGGAGGCAACTTGCTTCAGAGTGGTTTATGCTGTGAGTTTATGCAGTCTGGCTCGGCTCTGTCCACTGCTTTGTTCTGATTCAGTCCCTTCTTAAGAGTGCCATGTTCATTAAAGACCGTTGACTCCAGTTGAGCAAAGCTGTCAGGTTTAGGCTTGGAGTCTTGCTGTCAGGGCTATGCTTACAGGGGTTGGGGACCTGGGCCAAGTGCTGGGATCTGACCAAGGAAGACTGCAAGTACCACAGCTTGGCTGGGAATACCTGCTTGGGGTGCATGGGCAGCCCTTGCTGGTGGGAGAGCCAGCTCAGAGTGTGTCTATGGTATATGGTGGCCACGACTGGGTTGGAGATATAGGTCTCCTGGAGTTCATTGCGCTTGAAGGCCTGTCTCTGTAGAGGTTTTGTCGGAGGCCACAGATCCACAGCTGATATTTGAGGCTCTGCATGCTACAAGCTCACCCAGTCTATAATCTGTTTGCTGAGTTAGCTGGAGCACTGGAGGTGACTTCTTATGCTTCTGCACCATCTGTGGAAGGACAGGTTGAGCTGGGACAAAGCCAAGCAGTACAGTCAACCTGTCGTCATTGCTTTGGACCAGCAAGGTGAGTTTGTCCTGGATCAGCAGAACAAGCAGAAGAGGGCTGAGGTAACAAAACCTCCAAGAATTACCTTGTCCTGTGGGGAGCTGAGCAGTCCTTGGCATTATTTTATACCAAACACTGATCGTGACAGATCCTAACTGCAAGGGATTTTCAGAAGCCTCAGGAGACTTTGTGTGAACATCTGGCTTTGTTAAAGCAGCTCCTTCTAAGAGTACAGCCATGCAAACTTGTGAGTGTGGAGATTACACCGCTTTAACTGCGCTTGCCAGGCTAAATTCTCCCTTTGTTTGTGCGTAGTGGAGATCGCCTTCAAGGAGCATTTTGGTACCATCTTTTTTTGTTCTTATTTATTTGTACAGCCTCCTGCTAGCCTCAGTTGTCTGACACGTTATGGAGTGTCACCTTACCCTCTCCATAATACAGATATTCTTTGCCTGTTCACTCACGGGTCTTCCCTGCCCCTCCAGAGGTTTAAGAGAGAGAATGGTTTCAGGTTAAATTACATTAACGTGCAAATACGTGCTGATTTCATCTACAGAGCCCTCTTGCCACTCTTCCCCATAGCTTTACGAACAGCAGCAGTCCTTACCTCCCGGGACCTCATTAGTCACCAACCAGGTCTGAAATTCGCAGGCTGAAATGGTGAATTTTCTGTGGCACCAGAAGGTTTTGTTCTTAGGAGTGCAATGTTCTGTTGCTGGTGCTGCAGAGGTAGGTATGGTGTGTAGGGTGCTGGAGAAGAACCTCATTCCTTGTTTCCCAGGCTTATTGTGATCTGCCCATTGAACACTACCACCTGTGTGGCTTTGCTGTAGCAGGAGAGAACTTCATGTTAACTCCTTCCCTCCAGGCATTGGATGTGCAGGGAGGAGGACAGAGGCTCTGGTGATATATAAAGCAGAGCTAAGTTTGGCTGCTGGAAGAGATGTTCTTTGATAGGCAGCTTTCATTTCATCAAAGGCTTTTGACATATAAGAAAGGAAAGGCTTAGCACCCCAAGGACACCACTGCAACTCTGTGGCATGACATTCCTACTGTGGTCTTTCAAAGATGGAAGCAGCAGTTTAATCTACTGTGACTCTTTTTCTTTGCCCATGCTGCTCACCAGCTGGCAGGGAAGGAATCCTGCTCTTCCCAGCAACCCAAAACAGTCAGGCACATTAAAACACAGCAACAGGAACAAGTCCTTTCTGAATGTGCCCTAAAACCCATCCTCTGTCTAGGGCTTACAGCAGAGATGGCCTTTCCTGTAATACAAGGGTGTGAGTAAAATTGGGACAGCACAAAGCACTTGCCTTTCGGTGTGAAAGCTGCTAAGGTTGCTCTCACCAAAGCACAGACCCTGCTGTTGATCTCAGCAGACCCCATTTATGTCCTGGAGGCATTTCGTTATCTGTTTAGTATTGCAATTATGCTTGTGTCTGCAGGTGAAGGCCAGGGGCGTGCTGCGCTGAACTGAGTTGTTTTAGTACATGCTTTCTCCTCTCTAAGCTTACTTTAAAAATGACCATGTTTTATTCCTCGAGCCTGAGGAAAAGGACTGTGGCTAATGATGTTTCAGTGATGAAGGTGGGCAGTTCTTAAAGGTGGAGCCTTCCTTGCTGAGACACCAAAACTGGTGATAGATGTTGGTGGATACGACCCCAGCTCTGGCTCAGGCAGCCAAGTTGATGCACTTTAAATAATCATGGTTTCTTCATATAAGTTATGTCCTCTGCCTCGCTTTCCTCTTGTGCATGTACATGCAACTCAGTATCGTGGTAAATGTCTTGAGAAAGCTATAGAGGATTGCCTGAACCTTAAGCCTTGTGGAATCCAGGAAGTGGTATTTGTTTTAGCATCTCTGCTTTATTCCTAATGACCTCTGACTTTCTTAGTGGTGAGGGTAACCCTGGCAGGTAGAATGGCCACTTAGTGAAGAAGAGCAGAGCAGCAGAAAGACGTCTTCACTGTTTGGCTCTTGTATCTTTACTATCTGTAAGCTGGATAAAAGCCTCAGAGGAATGATTGTCTGAGCCAGACTGAATCTGGAAGAGAGGCCCGTGGATTCCAGGAATAAACTGGCTGTCAGAATGTAGTATTGACTTGAAGAAAGCAAGTCCTTGGAGGCACTAGTGACTGTCATTACTGATGTAGTGGAGACTGCCTAAAGTGCCATTTCTTGAGGGCGGCATCATTTTTTTGTTGTACTTTTTCTTCTTTTTTTTGTCTTCTCTTTGTTGCTTTTGAAGAGGGTGGGCAGGAAACCAACACTAGCACATGTCATGAGTGAAATGAAAATGCATGCTGAGCTAGAGCCTGCTCGGGGACTGGTTTCAAAATGAAGGGCAGAGATCCTGAAGCGCTGGTTCCTCTCAGTACATACCCAAGCTGAAAGCATTCCCAGTCCTTGTTTGCAGAAAGCAAACTCTCTCCCTTGCATTCACCCAAAATCAACCTTCTCACAGCAGGAACTGAGGCCTTTTCTTTCATCTGCGCTTCATAGACTTTGCCCTCAAAAGGAGGGGTCCCAATTAGGAAATAGAGTGCCAGGTCACAAACAACCGGGGAGAAAGCTGGCATCTGTGATAGCAAGTGTAGTGGGAGGAGGGTGAAGGATCTGGGTCTTATTTTAAGACTTGGCAGAAATATCCCTGAGGAAAATGAATACGGCTGCTTTCCTCATGTTTGTCACTGTTACTCCTCCTTCACTTGCTCTGTCGATGCTGAGCCTAAAAGAATAGGGGAAAGAGCTTGTGGCCCTTTGAGAATGTTGGCTGTTTCCAGCTCTTGCAGTTAGGCGGGGCAGAGCAGCAGTCATTGAAATGATGCTGTCCTGGCCCAAGGGGTCATCTTGCTGTTTGGGATGGAAATTTCAAAGCCACTTGGTGGGCATGGACTTTTCTCTTTAGGTTTGTTTTGGTGTGGGTTTTCTGGTCGTCTTTTCTCTCCAAGGAAACCCATCTGCATTGCTTTAGTGGCATGCCCAAGGGGGCCTTTAAGTACTCCGGCTTTACTAGTGCATTTCCTAAATGCCAAAAATCCTTCTGCAAAAGCTGTTGTTTTTGGTTGGTGTTGTGTTTTCATTTGTCTGTTCTCAGACAACTCAACAACTGCTTCAGAGCATAGTGGATTTGTGCATTCCACAGAGCAGCATCCATGAAGTCCTCTAGAAAAACATGTGGGCATCTATTGTAGCTATACAGCAAAATTCCAGTTTCTCATGCACTTCCTTAATGGCACAGCCTGAAGATAAGGAAAAGAATAATGTAATAAGCTTGTGCATGTTGGTGCTTTCTTTATCCAGTGTTTAATTTTGTAGTAAAGAAGTTGTGAAGTCCTTCACCACTTAATGTGGTGTCTTTGGGTACTAAGTACCCTATTAGTAGCCTACTGACCTGTTCTTGTGTTCCCATCTAAAACTGGGGTACAATGGCCATATTTAGTCCATGTCCAGTTGTGTGTGCACACAGATATTTATTCTTAGGATGTTCGATAAAAAGCTGTATTTGGGGAAAAAGAAACATTCCCATTCCCAAGGTAATGTGGGGGGCATAGGGAACAGATGCTCCCAGGCTGCTGGGAATTACAGTGTAGTGTGAAGATGAAAAAGCAGGAGAGATTGTGAGGGTGAGGTAACATCCCACCTCTTTTCCAGGGATCCTCACTTAGAATGGCACTGCTTTGAAGTGTCTCTGCCCCCAGAAAGCGTCTGGCATTGCAGGGTGTCCCAACTGAATGTCTGGCTTTTCCCCCTTAAGGGCACATTGGCTGGGATACCAAAGTGATACGGTGTTTGAAGGTCTGGACATTGTTTTGGGCAAAGGATTTCTTGTGTTGTCCTTGACAGAGATGGTTTTGGATACTCCTGTTGTACAAATCTAGTGAAGTCCAAGATGCAGGTAATCCTTGGTTTGTTCAGGTGAGGAGGTTAAAGAAACATTTGGCTGACATTGCATTCTTGATCTGAGGTGCTTTTCCCCTTTCCTTCCAAAGTGTTTTTTTGGAAATGATTTAATGTTCATCCTTGAAATCTGTCATCTCTCCTTTCCCCATCTGGATGTAGTTAGGCTTTATGTCCTCTTCACTGTGACTCAGCCACTCCTCTGTGGCCTTAACCCCCAGGGCTCTGCTTTGGAAGCACCATCCCTTATAGAGTGTGAATTCCTGGCTATTGGACTTTGGTTTGAAAAGCTGAGTGTCAGCACTTGCAGCAGCTGTCCCTTTTTTCAAGATACACTCTCAAGGTTTTAACTCAAAGGCTTGGAAACGGTCCGGGATCCAAGCTATCTGTAGAACTGACCCTGCTGCCCTAGCAGCTAAAATCATTGATTTCAGTCCTAATTAGAAACGCTGGGGAGAAATAACTGAGAAATACATGTTAAAGACTCTGCTCGTGGCCTGTTTGGGAGCCAGGGAAGCATTCCATCAAAAGGCTGCTGGATTTCATTTGTTTGCTTTTTTGCAGGGACTGTAGTGACTGACCTGAGTTGCATGTGGGTAGGAGGCAGAGTGGGAGGATGACTCCATAGGAGAGGAAACCAGGGCATGCGAGTCAAAAGGAGTTTGCCAAGGTCATTGGGTGGCTTAGTGGCAGAAGTGGGAGTTAAGCTGAGTCACCTGAAGTCCTTGCTTGGAGCAGCGTGGAATATCAGCTGTGAAGGTGCACGGAACCAAAGCATCGCGTGATGCCTCAGTCCTTGCACTGCTGACAGAGAGGCTGAGGCTTTGCATCCAGCTCAGGGGAAGCGCCTCAGCAAGAGCTACCACCACCCTAACACAAGCCTATTGACTGCTCAGGCAAGCTGGCCAGAGCCCTGGCAATGACTGAAAGAGTGAATGAAGGTAGTGGCAGGAAGGTAGTTTAAAACACCACTGCTGTTGACTTCTGGAGAAGGCTGACAGAGAGGAACTGAGTGGATGTTTCTGGGAATCTGATATCTGACTCCCCTTTGTGTCTTTGAACAATGTCCATCCTGGATTACTTTTTCCCCTGAAGGGGAAAGCTTTGTGCTCAGCTGCCCTATGATACTGCAGCAGAGTAGATCTAGTTAATTTAGGTGCCTCTTACTTCAGCTACAACATGTTTGCCATCAGAAAATCATTCCTTCTCCCCAAGCAGAGCCCTGAAAGCCGCAGGCTTTTGTGTGAGAGATCCAGTTAAAACACGAAATAGATGAGGTGAGTGGAGCTCTCCCCCAAACTCACGGATTTCCTGCATGGAGCCCACCTTGACCTTGAGCATTTCCAGGTTCTTTCCCTGTGATGCTGACCCAGTGTGCATAACTCATTCAAAGCATGAAGTGATCTCTTTATTTAATAAAAAAAGAAAAAGTAATTGGATTGACATAAATTAAAGCTGAGTTAACCTGTCTGGAATAATTGGATTGGTAATAATGGACCGCAGTGTGGATTGAAGTAGGTCACAGTGTAACCCGGGGGCCCGCAGAGGCCTTCCTTTTCCCGTTTTCTCTTTTTTCCCCTCTGAGAGCACAAAGAAATGTGGAGGGAGGGAGAAGATCACCAGTGTGTGTCATGTGCACAGTGCTGCTGCTGGTTGGGGAATTGCTTTAGGGGAACTCCAGTTGCAGACTTGGATGTTCCTGGGAATAGAGTTCCCAGGTTCACTGGTGGGAAGAGATGGACAACTGAGGCAGAGGCTGTGTTGTCCATGGTTGCAGTGATAAATCATTTCACAGGGATTAATCCTATATCCCTTCTGTACTGTCCTCCCATACCACTGATGAAGAAAAGGCTGGAGGAGCTGCGTTTGAGTCAGGGCTTTCCAGTGGCAATGAGATGTGTAACACTGAGATTTGGGGTGTCTCTCTTCATTAGTGTATTTGTAAATGCTCCCCCAGACATTCCATGTGTTTAAGTTTGATTGAACTCTTCTTATGTCCTTGGGTAATAACAAAAATGATAAATTATCCATAATGTTGAATAAAATCCGGAGTTTTAATCTCGAAGTAGCTTCAAGCTAGTTTACACTGCTCTGCTGCTGACTTGAGACCTTTAACACTCTTTGAGTGCCGGTTAGAAATAATGAGTGCTGCTGAAATGCATCCAGAAGGAATCAGTCCTCCAGCCCTCCTCCTCTCAGGACCGTTCAGGTCTTGTTTGCTGTATTTTGTAGAAGCTGATGATGTGGTTGCTTTGTTAGGAGAAGGTAATTGGACTGTCTTGTAGCCAAATCCTGCTGTCTTTTCAAAATTGCTTAAGTAGTTTAATTGTCGTATTAAAAGCACTTGCTGCAAATAGCTTATTTGGAGCAGTGGTCTGCATAAAACACATTCTCAATCACGCTGTATTACCTGCTTGGCAGGGAAAATAGCTTTTGAAGAATTACATTGCCAGCCTAGAGATTTCTGTCTGATCTGTGGGGGCCACACCCTGGCTGGGTTTTTGATGGGACACTTGCTTCATGCAACGCTTTGTGGAGAGCTGGTGAGTGCGTCTATGGCAAGGGTCAGCCAGCGCTGGGCTGGTCTCGCACTGCCCTGCTGCTCCTTGTGCTGGGGCTGGCTCCTAGGGGAGGGATTCAGTCCCGAAGGGGCCTGATGTGGACGAAGGGCTTCTTCTTCCAGGGCAAGGGAGGACTGAGGGAAAGGGGATGCTTCTGAGTCACCATCTGCTCAGGGACCATCCAGCTAGATGCTTTCCTTTGCCTAGAGCTTATGATAAAGCCACAGCGTGGTCTTTAATAATGAAGAGTTGCCTGGGTTTGGAGCAGGGGGTCAGTTCTTTCCCTGCTGACCTTGGCTGATTAGCAAATATTTGGTATCGTTTGTGGAATTCTATCAAAGCAGCCCAGAGGTATTCATCTGCCTAAAAGCCTCTGGGGGATCTCTTCTTCCCCATGGGATGCAGCCCATCCTGGCTCTTCAAAGCAGGTTTTTGATTAGCTGACTGGAGATGCATGTTTAAGATCTTGTGTGTTTTTTGATGCCTTTTTTCTTTTTGTTCTCTCCACCTCTTTTCAAAGAAGGGAGAAACTTAACATCACACTAGTCCCTTTGTGGCAGTTTGGAAGTTAAATTTACCAGGACCATTATCTTTAACAGCTGCTGCTGTCTGACAGATTGAGTTTATAGTCGGTCTTATAGGCACTAAAATCACTTTTATCCTTGTGGGTCCAATTTCAGAGCTATTCAATTTATTATCTCTAAGAGCTTAACAGCTGTTCTCCCCACTCCCTCGTATGCCCCTGCCCCTCAGTCCCTCTTGCTCCCCAAAGCTCAAACCTCAGGGTCACCCCTTAATCCTGGAGGTAGAAGCATGAAGGTAGGAGTGATGTGTGCATGCTCTCCAGCGGTGGGTGGAGCTTTACTGTAGGCGGGCAGCCTCTGCTGATGGAGTAGTCCCTGCTCCTACATTTTTATTCCTATATCATGCCAATGTTGGGTTGTCTTGGCCATGGTGATGGTCAGAAGAGGCGTTCCTTTCTCCATACCTCAGCAGGGATGAAAGGAGTTGCCAGTGGGGATTGCAGAGGGTGAAGAGGCAGCAATGGACTGTTACAGTGTTACTCCTGAGCAAGCAGAAAACTTAGAGAGTGATGGAGTAAATTGAAAATGGCACATTTAGATGTTTCCCTGTGGATCTTTCTAACAGCGGCAGCTTGCAACCCGCTCGGCTGTTGTTGGCTGCTTCAAAGTTCTGTATTTCTACCTTGTAGCACTGTGATCCCTGGCTGACATGCTCTACTCTGCACAGCCTCAGAATGAAAGCCTAGATTTATCCTCCTTGGGCTGCTCTGTTCTCTTTTGCTTCTGGTGGCACTTTTTCCCCATGCTAAACAATGATGCTCTCTAATATAGGAGTTAGTAGCACTGGGAGCTTTGTCTACAAAGGTACATCCTCACCCCACATATCCCACCCCTGCTTTGTACATGAGCTGACCCAGTTTGTGTGTCAGCTCTTGCCCTGCTGCAGTGTTGATTAACCTCCTCATCTGTGCCTCAGTTCCCTTTCAAATGAAGATAGGGCTTTGTCTCTGTGATTGGTGAGGCCACCTTGTACCATTGCAGCACTTAGCTGTATTAATGGACCAAAGGGGGGCTTGTTCTTGCTGCAATTACTTCTCAGCAATGGCACACGTTTTTCTCTACCACCTTTCTCATCTGCCCCATCCCCTCATTTTACTCGCAGCTCTGCGAAAGCATTGATTTATTGTGTGAGTAGACACTGTGATGATGAGAGATATTGTGAAAAATGGCTGGAAATTAGTAGTGAGAATTCTAAGACGGATTTCACTTATTTTCCTGTAACGGCGGTACATGATCTATTACACCTTGGCTTGGGCTAAGTTTCCCTGAAGTTTAATGGGAGGCTTCCTGTTGACATGTGTAGTCTTTGGATCAGACTTGTGGAGTTTTGGCACTTGTCAAGCGATAGCAAAATCTCAGCAAGTCTTGTGGCACAAAGGAGACTGTTCAGACCTGTCACTGAGTGCCTGTTCTATTCTTTTCATCTTCTCCTCTGTTCTATTCAAGTCCTTACGCTGTTCTTGTTCCAGTGGTGCCTGAGTGCCCTCCAATGGTGCTAATGCTCCCACAAAGAGATAATAATGACACCCGCCTGCTTCAGAGGGTCCCTTTCTGCTCTGCTTCATTTGCCTTCCACCTTGCAGACAGTCTGATTATACCCTGTGGCTATTCCTGCTCTCTTGTCAGCTTCAAAAAGGAAGAAAGAAGTCATTAGAAACCAACGAAAATGTTAATTGTAACATAAATCTCTGCCCAGAGCAGCATTTCAGCAGTTTATTCTGATTTGGGTGTGTGGCACTGCAGCTAAATCTGCTTTTCTATTTCCTCTGAATCACTGAAAAGCTCAGGAAAAATGGAGGAGGCAGCCTGGTTTGCTAAAGCGATATGCAACATCAAATAAGGGTGCAGAATCCCAGCATTTAAACCGTACCACTAATTTAGAAGCAATATATAGGGAAGTACTGAATAAATTCTACAAAGGAAGAAATGGTTTTCTTTATTAGGCTCAAATAAGTGGGTTTGTGCTTTATTTTTGTGTATGTTTCAAGAACAGCTTTACAATCATATGGGACTGGGCGTACATCCAGTGTAGTAGCCTCTCTTCAGAAGTGTTGGGCTGACACATCTCCCTAACAGGGGAAAGGCACCAGTAACAAGTGTGACCATGGGAATTGCTCATTATGCCAAAGAAACTGCCGGATTGTGTTCAAAGTCTGGAGCTGTAGCACAGAGCATGGAAGAGGGAGAAAGGCTCAGAGCAGAGGAGTGCTGCCAGCTTCTCTTGCAAAGGTACTGGGGCAGATCATGGAAACAAGCTGGTAAACTGAGAGAGCCTTTAATCCGTGATGTAAAAGGCATATACAAGAGAAATGACTGAAGTGATTTCAAACAGATTAAATGGGGAAATACAATCTACATGAGCTCAAGGAGTGTTGTTTGCTCTTAACAGTGTGATTATGGAAGTAGAGGATTGCTGTCCTTCAGGCCATCCTTCGTGGTCCATCTGGAGCTCCCATCCATGCTGACATTCTTCTCCCCGCTGCCCCAGCAATCCAGTTTCAGACTGCAGCCAGCCCCTGATAGAGGGGAGGCAGGGAAGAGGAGGGTTAATCCAATCCTTTTATCTTGCCCTTTGTCTAATTAAAACCACAACAAATGGCACAGTTTAGGTTTAAATGTAATTGTGTTTAATGAAACATTAAGGGCAATTAAAGGAGTTACCGTGGCAGCCTCTCTATACCCTCCAGGGTTATAATGGTCTGATGAAGTGCTCTTATTGGCTCTCTTGGCAGGGGGCTGTTAATTGCATTAGAAACTAATAGTGGTTTTCGTTTAATACTGAAGTTTCTCTGGTTATCCATTTCAAGGCGCTTGCATGGGATCAGTCACTGGAAGTTGGGAGCAGCACACGGGTACACTGGCTTTCCAGGAGGATGGATGGGGCAATGGGAGACTGCTGAAGTGGTTCTCTTTGGCAGAGCTCCGGAGCTTTGGTCCAGGCTACCCCAAGGGCTGGGGGCACCCAGTGAGGTCTGAGTGCCCATCCTGGCTTTATTATTATTATTATTATTATTATTATTATTAT
>JANRGW010029944.1:41559-74207 GCA_024733675.1 Psilopsiagon aymara
TTATTATTATTATTATTATTATTATTATTATTATGGCTTTATTATTAACGGGAGACAATGCTTTATGTTATGTGTTTTCCCTGGGGAAGGATGACTTGATATAGTTAAGTTAGTCTGAGAGATGTCAGCAAAACTGCACTTACTTTGTAAACCCCGTGATTCACGCTTGTAAATATTTACTATCAATCTCACTTACAAAAGGAAGTCTTAGTACATAGAGGTCATTGCTGGAAATTTCACATACTAAGAAACCCAAACCGAACCCAACAACACAGCATCTTCCTCTTTAAAACACAGTCTGATTTTAAAACCAGTTCCTTACGTTTTAGGATGTTGATTCATGGCTGACTCATGCTGTTTTTAAACATACAGATGGGAGTTGGCAAGAGCGAGAGAAATTGAGGGCAAGGGTAGTTCCAGTGCTGCCGCTGAGGCACAGGAGGTCAGGCTTCCCCCATCACCCCCAAAGGTAACAAGGAGCCGTGCTGGGAATAGGATGCTCAGCTCTAATCGCTTTCTGCATCTTGGAGAAGCAAACACTGCCAGAGCAGCAAAATAAATGCTGGGTTTAAAAACTGATGGTGTGAATAGACAGCAAATAGTCCCCTTGCAGGTGCAGCAGACTGGGCTTTGTTGCCTCTCTGGATGGCTTGTGGACTGTGGCTTGAAGACAGGGTTCACTGCTGCCTCCTGACCATGGGGCAGGCTTTGACAGCAGCTTTGTGGCAGCAAGGCTGCCTTCACAGCCCTGACGAGATGACTGCTCTGTAAATCTTAGTAAAAGATGTCACAGCAACACGTGTCCCTCAGAGACTGTGAGGGGAAGGGAATGATGTATGGGCAAAACCTCTCTCTAGAGTCCTGTCATCTATTTCTCACGTCTTAAGAAAATGCTGCCAGTGTGCTGCTGCCACTGTGCAATTGCCATTTATCTCAAGTAAATACAGAGAGAGACTTTTAAAATAAGAGGCCTTTATTTTGTGCTTTTTCTAACAGGTTATTTTTAACACCAAACACTTTCAAATCCTCAGCACATTTTCCAGTTGCTTTCACAAATGAATAACTTAATGCACCTCCTTCTCTCCACCTGCTTCCTGCCCCATTCAGTAAGCACTTCCTGAGGCTGTGGGGAGAGCTCACCAGTTATCTCAACCTCCAAAAGCCCCTTGTGATGCTCTGGCCTTGCTGCAGCCGTGTCTGGTAACAGATGGACTCTTATCTCCATCTTGCAGCCCAGCAGCCAAAGCCTGTGGAGATCTGGGACTTATTCATTGCCACTCAGGAAACCTGTGCTGGAGCAGAAGCTAAGTCCTGGTCAGTGTTTTAGGGATGGGGTAGGGAATTGTGAATTTGATGTAATAACTGTATTTTAGGGTTGTTGCTTCCCTTACCAACCATTGTGAGCTGGCTTGCTCTGAATGATTCTTTTACTGGGGTGTACCTTAGGTGACAGGCATATGTAGCTCATGATGGGTGTTACACAGCTCTCTGTGAGCTGAATGTGCTGTGGAGATGAGGGGTACTGAGGCCAGTACCAATACCAAGCTCATCATCAACTTGCCCTGGTCCAATGTGATGGAAGGGCATTGCATCCTTCCTCTTTCATGATGTTGAGAAAGGCAAGGAGATATATTAGGGGCTGTCGATCTTGTCCATTGAAAGAACTTCCTCCCCAAACCCCAAAAACATTCTGAAAGCCTTTTTACCTGATGCTTCTGTTATTTCCTTTCCAAACTTGGTGGCTGCTATGTGCCCAGACTTGATATCACATGTATCTGCTTGTCCCTGGCAGCAAGAAACCAAGGAAAACAAAAGTGTAAACCTGTGCTTTTCCTCCCATGGTCCCTGGGATGCTGTTTGGTAGGTCTGGACACGCCATGCCATGAAGGGGTGTTTGAGCAGCCATATGAAGACGTTCTTTAGATGACTCCCTATGTTGGGGCTGAGCCCCATCATCACACCTGCCCCTGTCTCTGGCAACACACCATTTCTTCTATGTGCTCCTGCAGTGATGCTGTGGGGACAGGGATGAGACATTCACACTGCTTAAGTAAAACATAATGATTTAAGTTTTATTTAATTTAAACAATAAAATGGCCATTAAACAAGTTATGCATTGACCACCTTCCCATGCCCTCTAGTGCTAATCCTGATTAAGTGGCTTTATTACTTGGCTCAGTTGGCCTTTTTTAAATGACAACGGAACACTTGATAGCACAAGTGCAAACTCCTTCTCTCTTGGCAATTATCTCCCTTCCTACTGAGTTCTGCAGGAGGAAGGAGAGAGAAGGGGAAGGAAAGGGAGAGGGGGTTGGCCAGGGGAGAAATGCAGCAGCACCTGATCCGTTTATCACACAGATATGCCATAGCAGAGGCTTAATGGAGATTTAAATAATTCAGAGCACTCAGCCCCACTAAAGCTGTATAATGAGCCTACTGCACTGTGAGCCACTGCTCTGCTGAGCATATGAGCAGGGAGGTCGTGTGGTTTTTCCATGCATAATTAAAGGGATAAAAGGGGATTTAGAGCAACAGTGTTACAATGAAGCATGCGGACAGAGGCTTTGGTTTTATTTAACTTGGAAATGCCAGGCTGTTTCTGACTTGCAGAATAAGCTTCCCTCTTGCCTTTTGTTTGTTAAAATGCTTGTTTCCTTCCCCTCTTCCTTGCTGACCTGTCCCATTTCCCCTCTGCCCCCTGAGCACGGGGTTGTCTCTGAAGAGGATTCACGGTGATTCTCATTTCACACTGGGACAGTAACTCTCAGCCCTGTAGCTATTCAAGTTCTTCTATTCAGCAGGCATGAGCTGAGTAGGTTTTTCCAGCGTATTTCATGTCCCTTTTGTTTCTGCCAAAGGGAATGGCTCCAAGTGAAGAGAATGAAAGGGGAGGTGAGAAGAATACAGAGAATTCCTTTAACTTTATGGATTTATCATTTTCTACTCTTGTTTACAAAATCTGGGGCAGAATGCTCTGCTTGGATGATGTATCTGAGAAACTTGGTCATTCCTGTTTCTTCCTCCCTCTGTTCTTCTGTCTTGCTCCCTTCTGCCTCTCTGCCTTGTTCTTTGTCAGGAGCCACCAACCTTCACAGGCCCCCGGGTCCATGCAGCAGAGAGGAGGCTGTGGCAGCAGGAGCACTCACTGCTCCCCATGTGCCGTGGGGACGTGGGTACCTGCCTGCTGCACAGCTGATCCAGGAGTAGGGTTTCTTACTTCCTTTCAGCAATTCGCTGTGTCTGGTCTGCCCCTCAACCCATGCTGTGGACAGAAGGAGAAAATGCGTTCTCCTTCTCCCAGGAAATGGAAGAGCATATTTTAGTGCTGAAAGTTGTTCTCAACCACATCTCAAACTGCAGGTCTGTGGTGGTTGTGGTGGTAATAATTAATATGTCTTTCATGAATCCCTCATTACTGGCTTAATCTGTTGTAGGAGAGCTTTCTCACAGCAAATGGTTATGACCTGCATGTGTTACCTGGGGCCAGCTCTCTTGCTGTTAAACTGCTTGGTTTGGTCACAACTCTCCAGAGCAGGAGTGAATCCACCTCTGTCCCTATGAAGTGGAGACAGACTGGAAAGAGATTCGGTGGTCTTAGAGGTTCCTGAGAAGGTGGGGAAGGGCAGGCATTTACAAGGGATTAACTCTACCTGCAGAAAGACTTGTGCCAAAACGCTTGCTGTGCCCTGGTTGGGGTCTGCCTCACAACCTGCTGCAGTGTAAATCAGACTGGCATCCCTCCCTTTGCCACACAGATGCTCATGAAACTGGGGACTATCAAGATGTGGGGAGGAGTCATCAAAGGGAGGTTATGCTGATGCAAATCTGAAATGCATCCACTGTGGTGTTGCTACAGAAGCAGAGATGTGTTAATGCTTCAGTACAGGTGACCAAGGAAGATGAGCTCAGTTTGGCATGGCTGTAAAAAGAAGTTACTTATATTTTTTTGTTATGAGTGGAGGTTCAAGATATTGGGATGTCCAGCCAAGCAAAGCAAAGGCTGAGAGAGGTTCCTTAGACATATGATGAAGGATGAGCAGTCATAGGGGAGACCCATCCTTGCAAGACAAAACATGGCATGGCAGGGGTGTGTAGTGAGAGTGATGAGGTTTAAGAACTAAACTGGATTTAAGGTGATAGGTGATAATGTGTAGAAAAGGATTGTCTGATGTTTCTGTCTGCAGGGTATGTGGATCACAAAATCAGGAGGTCCTTTTTGGCCTTTAATCCTTAAATAACCCCTTTGTCCAGGGATGCAGAAAGGTGCTGCAGCAGCCATGGCTGACTCCCTACACGTGTGTACATGTCCCTTAGAGTTCTCCTGCCCTCACCACCTTCTCCAGGTGGAGCTTCAGAGCTGTTTGTCGGTGTGATTACACAGCCAGGAGCACAGGCTCCTGCCAGGTTCCTGCCACCCTTTATCCTTGGAATAAATTAAATCTTTTCCTTTAGATAAACAAAATGAGGAGAAATCTGTGGCCACCGTATTCGCTGTAATGGCGTGTGTCCATCAGTTGTTTGTTGCTGGGTGAGGAGAGGGGGACGCTGCGACATCCAGCACAGTCACTGTAATGGGAACATCCATCTTGTCTGCCTCAATGCACTCTCTCCGTTTAGGAATTTCAGAAACACTTCTGTCAAATATCACTCTCTCCACAATCCTGTTAGCAGGGCTGATGAATGGAGCCTCAAATTAAGACCGATCCCTCTGATAACCACCATGCTGTAGGAGAGTCATCTGCTCAGCCTGAGCTATTTATTATTTTTGATTAGCTGGGATGGCAATCTTCACAACCCACTGTGAATTCTATTAGGGGCACTCTGAGGCCCAGAAACGCAAATCAGACATCCCAAAACACATCCGCATACATATAGCCTCTCCTAGCAAATGGGTAATTTCCTCGCATTCATTTCAGTGTTGTTTCAAGAGAGAAGTTGATGCTTTCCCTTCCCTTTGCTAGGAGCAGAAGAAGAGGAATGACAGAATGCTATTAGGCGGCAAGACAGCTCCACATTCCCTCTCTGCTCTTCATAGTGAGACCCTGTGTGGCAGCAGCTCCAGTGCGATGTTCTGTGAGCGCTGGGCTCTCTACCTCTCAGCTCCCATTGGCCTGTATCCTACAGGTATTCCCATCCAAATGGGGTTCTCTAGAGGAACCTCATGGGAGGCTTGCTCTAAAGATAGGTCAGGTTCTTCATCTTTTTGCTCCCTCTTTCTTCTGTATAATGTGATGCAGACAGGCTCCTGACACCTCCAGCTGGCTGTGTGCAGTGAAGTCAGGCTGGAAGTTCAGGGCTGGCTCTCCCTCTGGCACAGTGATGGCAAAAGGAGCAGCATAATTTCACCAGTACCTGTGTGGATGAATTGCTGTACAGCTCCATTAATAATTATTGATCGGGTGCTCTGAGACCTGTGCGTAGAAGGCACGCTTTAATCACACTGTTCTTGTGGATGATGTTAGTACAGGTGGGAGGTACCTTTGAGTTAGCATGAGCTATATGCTGTCAGGGAGGGAAGGGGTCTGCCTCATAGGCTGCTCAGCGAATAGTGCATCCAGAAGTTTTATTTGTGATTAATTCAGCCAAGAAATCAAGAGGTTTGTTAAGGGAAACAAAGCAAAGATGATTTGGGAGTTTTGCAGCACAGTTGGTGGTTTCTTTCTTCTCCTTGTCATGTTTTAGTTGAAGAATAATTTTCATTGTGGCTCATTAATTTTGGCATTGCATGGTCGTTTACTAATACATGCTATCTAATAGTGTGCTGTCTGATCTGTGGGTTAGGTTCATTTTAACTGATTATTCTGCAATTGATAGCTTTTCAGTCAACTTTTTAAAGGGTTAATAAATCTTTTAAAGGATAACATTGACATAAAATCTGAGCTTTATCTTTTTCCCACCTTCAGTTTCTGTAGCTGTTCAGTAAGGATCGTACAACACCTGTATCCCTTTGATGTGCTTCCCACTGTATGTGTTTCCTTAGGATTTTTATTGAGGCAAGCTGCTGCAATGATGCATGGCTAAAACAAAACCCTTGTAGAGCTGGAGGTACCTAGCAATGTATTTGAATCTGCTTAAGCAGTGAGAAAACCCCAACTCCCAACATGTTGAATGAAAATCTTATCTGCGCATGATAAGGATCCCTTGGTCCCTGTAATATAATGCGGTTTGTTTCTTCCAGCCTCACAAATGCTTTTGTTATCTTTGCTTTGATATTTTTTTCCCTGCCCTCTGTATCACTGTTTTTTGTTTTCTCTTTCATCATTGTTGCTTGTAAATCTTTCCCCTGGTAGAGATTAGAGTAGGAATGAGTGATAGATGCTGTCAGTAACAGGAGCTAATTTTGCCCCTGATGCAGACACGTACCCAGGGGCCCATCCTGTCTGCGCTCAGCTTGGAGGTGCACCAAACTTGGCAAGGGGGATGTGAGCCGCTGAGGAGCGTGTACATTGTGCTGGCAAACTGTTATCCTGGGAAGATCCTCTGAATGCTTCTCACCAAAGAATTCCTTCTGATCACCCAAGTGCAGTGACAGCAATTGGGGCTCTCCATGAAGTGCTTTTGCCTCCTGCAGAAGGGTGTGCATGTGGCTGGGGTGGGGGGAGATGAGTGAGCTGGGTTGGATTCAAATCCCATTTTTGGTGGGAATTTTGCTGGAATCCAGCCATCCACGCTGCTGTCAGTGCAGCAGGGAGGGTTTTGGGGCTTCACAGGCAGGTACCACTGCCATGGTGCCAAAAGGCTAATTTAGTAACAACACCAAACAGTGCCCTGGGTGGTATTTAATGCTGTTTTTTTTCTCTCTTGGTATGTGATATTTTCCCCTGCACCAGGGCTACCAGCTCACGTCTCAGCTTGTCTTACAGGTTGTATTTTCACACCCATAACAGTGGCTGAATGGACGTAGTGAGGCAGCTTGCTCTGGTGCTGTCCCTTCATCACTACTGATGAAGCAGAGCCAGGGCATCCCTTTATTTTGAAGTATTTCAGGTGTAGCAAGGTTTATTCTTCATGAAACTGCCATTAGTTAGAGAGGTGGAGGAAGGATAATTGTAAAAAGATGTGGCACAGCTGTTCCAGCCCTGTTTCATTATGGGCTGGGAGCAGCTGACTTCCTCTGATTGCTGGTGATTTGCTCAATTACTGCTGGAGAGAAACAGGGGGTGGATGGAGAGCAGATGCCATCTGTGAGGCCAAGTCTTCTGCTACCTGCAGGGTGTGTGGTAAGGAGAGCTCTGGCTATGAAATAGTTTGTGCCTGTTGGAAGTGTTTGGGTGCTAATTCAGTGTGTCTTTGCTGCCTTTTGAGGGGGTATTTATGTAATTACAGGGCAGTTCCTCGTTAAAAACTACTTCAATCTTTTCTCCCTCCTGCCTTCTCCACCAGTTTCTTCTATTCCGCAACTTAGAATGGCATTACTCTAGATCGTAAGTATTTGTTTTGTCTAATGGAAATACATAGTGGTATTCAAGGTAGTGACAGGGCCTGAATGCTTGGGTGGCTTGGTCACTGTGACAGTCAACAGAGAAGCACACGGGTGTTTTCAAAGCCATTGGTCTTATTTATCTTCCTGTAGCAGTTTCCTCATCCCTGTGGAGCGCCGCCAAAGCAAAGTAGTTTTGTGCACCATTCTGCCTTGACTGTGGTTGCTTTGGACCCAAGCTTGTATTAAAAGAAACATAATTTTTGGCCTCTGCCTATGCAGGCTCTTTCCTCCTGTGTAACGTCCTGTCCTTCATCTCCTTCCTTTTTTCCATGCTGCCTCTTTGCATCTTCAATCACATCTTCACAGTGAGCTAAAAAGAAAATCAAGAATCTGCCA
Source organism: Psilopsiagon aymara (assembly GCA_024733675.1). Classification (NCBI taxonomy): domain Eukaryota; kingdom Metazoa; phylum Chordata; class Aves; order Psittaciformes; family Psittacidae; genus Psilopsiagon; species Psilopsiagon aymara. Next base: position 49,379 of record JANRGW010029944.1, read on the forward strand.
AAACATTCATCATGCCTTTTCTTTTCAAAATAGCATTAGAATTCAGGCCTGTTTCAGGGCCTGTGCATCGAAATTGATGCAACCCAGAGCTGGGAAATTGAAAAGTCCTGTGAACACTGGTATGAATTTTTAACCAAAATCCTGTCAGCTGCGTTTTTTCCTTTTATATATTTTCTTTCTATTAATATTCTAGTGAATGAGTTTACAAGAAACAATGAATTTTAAACAAAGCGTGGAAAGCTTTTTCCAGAGAATTAATTTCAAGTCATAGATGTGAATATTCTCACTGGGTCCTGAGAAACTGCGCCTTGCAGAACAGAGATGTGACATTGATTCTTACATCCAGAATCAATCAGGACATTCTCTATTGTGAATATGTCCAGCAAACAGCTAAGGAGAAGACAGGCATCTTCTTCCCTTGTTTGCACCGGTAAAGATAGTAAAGAAGTTGGGACAGAATAAACTGAATGGTTTATGGGGGAAAACGTTTTCGCTAAACTCAATTTTTATCATTTAAGAAACCTCTCTTAATATCCTCACAGTTTCTGGCAGGACTTTCTATTTTAGGAGGTACCATGTGTTTCTCAAGAAACATCTGGCCTGTATTTGTAAGTTCCTAGGTGACTTACAAAAGTAAAAGCATATTGCTTTGAGAGGCACTCTGCACGTACAGCTCCTTCTGGAGTTGGTGTGAATCAGGCTGGTGGCATGGATGCTGCTGTCATCTGGAAGGATCTCCCTCCCTTGCTTGCTTTCAGGTAGTCTCCTGATGAGCTGGAGAATGTGTGGTTAGATTTTTCTACTTGGTTTTCATTTCCTTTCTGCAGAGGAACAGTTTGTGGGTTCTACATCCTGTCTCTTCACCGCAGGCTTGTCTCAGATTGGTGTGGGGAGCCAGCATCCACAAAGGTAGGACTGGAAGCGCTGTTGCTGCAGTGGTGGTCCTGGCACAGGGAGGTTTGAGCCATCACACAGGCTTCCTTAATTCCCAAAGATCCCCACAGATAATTATGCCTTTCCCAAAGGCAGAAGGTTTGTGAGAGGGTCAAGGGTACAGCTCAGAGGTGAGGCTTGTTAGGAAGGGGAGCTGCTGAAAGCCATCTCCTTCGACAGGAGGTTTGATGTCACCTGCTGGGAGGCAGGGAAGGAGGATCCTTCCCCAGGGCTCCAGCCCTTCCTTTGTCTGAAATGTAGATAAAAATAAGGTGCCTTTTGCAGGGTCATGACCCCCGTAAGTACAGACTCGCGCAGACCCATCCCATGGGGTCCAGATGAAAGGGTGATGAGGAGAAGCATTTATGTCCTGACACAACAGCAAGCAGGGGTGGAATTGTTCACTCCTAGTATCCCAGTGCATGAGTTCCCGCTGGGACTTGCAGACCATCGGAGTTTCCTTTAGGAACCACTCATGCCGTGGGTCTACCTGAGGTGGTGGACATTCACAATTCATATCTCCTGTTGTCTTCCCAGGCTGTTACTAACTTCAAAACACGTGTTGCTGCTTAAGGAGTCAGGACAAAGTTGTGGGAGATGAGACCTTCCCTGTGCTTGGGGAATGAGTTACTGTGGACCTGTGTAAAACCAGATCTTTCTGGCTCGTTTGGGTGGATTCAGGCAACCCGCCTTCTTTCTACAACAACCCCAGCCTGCTCCCCACAAAACCTCTCATGGCTAAGAGATGCCACAGCCTGAAGGCCATTGGCTTTTGGTCTGAAAGCGACACATTGCTTCCTAACTGGAAATGAGAAGCTTGCTGCTTCCCCCCTGCAAACAGAGGCAACCTGGATATGATGCAGGTCCCATGCTGCTGCTCCATTAGATTCCATTTGCTGGGACTCTTGCCGCTTTGAAGGCAGCCGTTGCGCTATCATGTCAGAAGGTAATTAAATAGACTCCAATTCTTTTAATTACTGCTCATTCCTCAGTACATGCTTGCATCCAGGGGTGAAGTGAAGGGTATAGAAATAATCGCTGACAGATCCCAGCTGGAAACCTGCGGCACCTTGGATAAATACTGAAGCAAAGGCACTACATGCAACCCGGGTGGCTCAGCTTCACAATGACTGTGAAATCTGTCTAAAGAGATTGGGGCATGGAATTGGAAAACACGGCAGGCTCCTTCTCTGGGGAGCGGGATGTAACACAGGGCTGGGTGATTGCGATCAGAGGCGTACCTAATGCACAGAATGGGTTTTGTTGTTGTTGGCAGGAAACTTCAGGCGAAGGCGAGGTGAAATAAGCAGATTAGTGCGATGCCGCTCGGTAGACAGGGGCAGCAAGGTGAAGAAATGCTGAGACCCTGCAGCTTATTAGAGAAGCAGGTCACCGTAACATCCCTTGTCATTGTCATGCTGATGGGGCTTTGATGCCAAGGAAGTGGATAAGCCCTGGCCTGGGTGTCACGGTACTTTTTTCTGCCTGGAGGCTATTGCTGGAAGGAGACAGAAGTGACACCAAATCCTCCCATGTGCTGTCCTTTATACCAGACAATATGAGCTGATATGAGCATCTTTGTTTCACACCTGCACAGCAGTTGCTCAGATAGGGGAAAATGTTGCTGCCTCTAAAGTTGCTGGTGGTTTTCTGCCTTCAAGTCAGTGAGAGGGGGCTTCTTTGGCAGCCCAGCGCTTGGAGAGGTGTTAAAGGTGGTGTTGGGTTGTAGAGACATGAGTTCTGTGTGCAAAGCATAAATGCTTCTGAAGTGTCTTGCTGAAGACAACGTGATGCATTGCTGCTTGTTCCTTTGTGGCTATGCCAGAGTCTTTAGAAAATCATCAGCTGCCGGTAGCCTATTGCAGAGCTGGTGGCAGAGCCATGGCTAGAATGAATGTTTTGAAGATAAGCTTTACTCCCCACAGAGATGCTTTTGGTTTTGTTTGTCTGGGAGCCACTTCTGTTTTATTACCTTTCCTTTCATCTGTCATTCTGCTTCTAAAAAGTCCCCTAATGCCTCACGGGGTCAATAAACCAGGAGCGGAGGCAAGAAACTTCATTTTGAGTCCTGTGCGATTTATGGGCTGGCGAAGTTGCTGATTGCCAAGCATCTGGAAGGTAACAGAGCAAGCGATGCCAGCAAAGGGCTCTGTGCAGCTTGTCTGCTCTAATGTGCTTCGTGGCACCATCCACAGAGGAGTCTGAAGTCATGTCTGCTGTGGTTAGAGAAGTCAACAGAGAGGAGAGCTGGGAGACCTCTTACTCCCCAGTTACCTGTTGTTTGGTATAAAGGATCAAGTGAAGTGGTTTCTTTCTTTGGAAGGTGAAAAAGCCTATTTTGAGCTCTGGGGCTTGTAAGGGTAAAATAGAATAATACCTGAGACCCAATGGTACCTGAAGGTGCAACAAGGGCAGTTTTGGATCATGAGCCGCCTGACCAGCCATGCGTGTGCATGGAGGGTTGTCAGCCAAGGCTGGGGGCAGGAATCTGAGCTCAGACTCTCACCTCTGTGCTAGTACAAAAGTACCTGCCTTGGATGGGTAGTACCAGCTTGGTACCAATCATGGGCAGAGCTGCTGGTGTTCCTGAAGTATTCAGGCAAATGCTGGTCCCCTTCCTGCAGCGTTTCATGGGTGATGCTTTCCTTCTCTGTGCTGCAGTCGCATTGCATTTTCTTTTATTCTTTTGGGATTGGTATTACTCATGTCCTCAGAATCTGCTTCCAGGCAAAGCTTCTGGGGGACTGGCAGAAAGTCGTTCAATTTTTAACTTTATTTTGGGAGTTGATTGTATTCTATCCAGTTTTGTTTGCTTCCAGAAGCTGCAGTCTACTGCTTGAGCCTAAGGGGAGGGTATCAAAGTGGAGTTGTCTAGCTCCCATGAGAAGTCAGCTTGATATTATGCCTTGGAATCCTGCTAACCTTAATGATCTCTCTGGGCTTAATCCAAGTTGATCAGATTAGGGCTTCTGCAGATCACTGATGCTCTGTGTACAGCGGGTGCTTCCTTCACAAGCTACCCCTGCTTTTTGAACCTGCGCCCGTGCCCACCTCAGTACATTGTCCCTGAGGGGTATATGCTGTCATGGTGAAGGTTTTTCCTCCTTCAGGGGATCTTCTGGGATCCTTCCCTCCATCGCCTCCCCAGAGACCAAGGTGTAGTTCCCTGGGTCCTCTTTTTTGCCACTCTTGGAGATGTGTCATTTGTTCTCTTCCCATCCTCAGGAATCACCCCTGATGTGCCATGACCTTTCAGAGGTTAGAGTGGCCCCCAGTGACATCGTCCAGCTCCCTCAGGACTCATCCCATCGGGTCCCAAGCCTACAGCGCCTGGTGTTCCCATCTAGTCTCTTATCTTTTGGATAGACCAAGTGTGTGGTATCAGTTATGGGTGGGAAAGGTTGGCTCAGCAGGACAGGAGTGGGAGATCCTTTCTGAACTGATGAATTGTGCTATAGTCATCCTTGGTTTTCAGTCTGAAGGAAACAGCCTGGTTCATGAGATACAATCTCACAGATCAGTGGTACCAGCTAGGATCTCAAAGGTGACCCTGGGTGTCTTGGTAGTATCCAAAGTAGAGTGTCATGGAGACTTCCATGGCACGGAAGTGACAGGGAGACTAAAGCCAGAAAACAGTTTCGGTCTGGTCTGACCCCTCAGCCTCTGCCTAATTTTTATGGGTATTATTTACCCCTGCATAGCACTACATGCTCAAGTCCTAAGCTGATTTTAAAGCAATTCCACTGTCATCTGTGCAACTACATCAGTTTACAGCTGCTTGTGATCTCAGCCTGTTCTGTATCTTCTGAGGTTCCATATAAACCAGATTTATTTCAGAAGCCGACTTACCTGAAGAAGCAGCAATGATCTTTAGCAACTCTATTATGCTGTTCAGTATAGTGTTTTTATTGATCAATGTCATTAATGTGACAGAAGGGTGGCTCAAATTTTTCATTACTTCTATGTATGCAGCCTTTGATGTGTGGCAAGAGCTCCTGCTTACCAAACCTGTTGTTATGCTACAAGCTGGTCGTCTGCCCATGACAGTTACAGCATGAGAGTAGTGTTTTTCAGTTGTGACTGTGTTTGAGTAGCACAAAGTTAAAAGCAGCCATGGTAATTCTCTTGCTGCTGTCTTAAAGCAGATGGGAATGGAGAGTGAATTAGGATGGAGGAGAAGTTTGCAATAATGGTCTTTTGCCTTACTAGTGGAATGGAAAAGGGTTTGGGATAATAGGAAAATAAGAGTTGATCGTTTTGGGCTGCCATTGCAGACCTGATCAGTCTTGAGTGGAAGGATTGTTTATCCTGTCTGGGCTTCTGTCTACCCACCAGTGAAATGAGTTTAATAATGGCTTCAGCAAGTTTCTTGTGACACTGATGTTTTTAAAGAGCTTTGAGGTCTTCAGGTGAACACACAGCGTGGGAGCAAAGTGCTACTGCTTTAATGCTTCTAAGCCACTTCTACATTTGGCTCCAAGGACTCTCAATTATTTCAAGATGCTGAGGTGGGAGTATGTTCTGATTTGGTGCTTTGCATGTAGACATCAGATATCCTCTTGTGCTGGAGCAAGAGGTGGTAGCTGGCAAATATCTCTGAAAAGTAGTACTGCATGTCCTCTCCAGGTACAAATCTCAGTGAAACAGGTCTGCACTTTGAGTTAGAGGCTATGATTAGAGTGTAATTAAGCCTTCCACACTAGCAGTGCATTGTGGTGATGCTGAATTTAATGGATTCCTTGGGGTCTTTGCATTCTTTTTGCAAGCATTTCCTCCCTAGCCAGACATTCAGAAAGCACTGTACATTTCCTCCCATCTCTTTCCTGCTCTGCAAGCATGGCTTTGTATGTTTTGATGGATTTTGCTTAATGGTTTCTTCATGCTGTTTAAAAGAGTTTTTGTGCTGTGGGTTAATACACATTAGTGTTGTTGCAGATATGTATCAAAAGGACTTTTTGTTCTCAGCCCTGGCCCTTATGAAGCCTCTTTGAGTAACTCTCAAGTTGTCTCTGTTGTGTTGTTGGCAAACAGGATCTTCTGATTCCTTCAGCTCTGAGGTTAGACCTGAGAGTAACAGCACTTGAACTGTAATCCTGGTGTCCTGTTATGGGGCAGAATGTCCTTAGATAGAGGTCTAACTCTGCAATGGCAGCAGTGATTACAGAGAAGCTGTGTAACTTTAGGAAAGTGGATGTGTGCTTACTAGATACAGCAGTCAAGTTCTTGAGGCCTGAATCTGTGACAGCACATCTTAAGTGAAGTTGGCTGCCCAATTGCTATCTTGCAACATTGGCAGATTCCATCTGTTTTTCTTCTATCTCTTCTTATCCTGTGTTTCTTCTTCCTTTCCTCTGAAAGTTTCATGACTCTGCAGGGAAAGCATTATCTTGTGCCGGAAATGCCAGCGGATACTCCAAAGGATGTCTCTTCCTCTAATAGCCTTGCCTTAATGCAGAGGAACATTTGCCTGCAAGTTGGCCAGTGATCTGCAGGCCCATTAAGACTTGTCTATTAGCTCATGACAGCACTTTAAGCTGTTTCTTCATGTAGAAAAGGTATACCGAGTGCTGTGGGACTGAGGCAAAAATAGTGAACCGAAAAGTTGCAGACTGCTCTCAGAAAATCTTGTATTCGTAAGTGTCGTCCATGGTCTCCTTGCCTCTGGCAGCAGAAATGAGATTCTCTTTCCCATACCACCTGCTGACAGCTGCAAATGGGAACTGTGTGGAAATAGCCTGGGGAATGGTAATTTCATGTTTCTGCTCCATATCTTGCAGAAAAGTCTCTTGGTTGGCGATCAGGGACTAGTCACCCTTGTCATCCATCTGTCTGTAGTGTAATAGCAAATCTGAGCCTTGCTCTGCCTACCTTGTTTATAAACTTCAGGAGTGGCATTGCTCCGTAGGTATGCTTGTGGGACAGCCGTGAGGATCCAGCTGAAGTGATCTGCTGGGAAGATGTTTGTTCTTTTGTGGTGCTAGGGATGTGGTCTGAGCCACTTCAGAGGGATCCTATTAAGTTCTGTTTTCTTTTACTGACCCCTGTTGTATACATTGTGGATATGGGGTTTGCTTTGCAGTTGTGATCCAAGAGTTCTTAGGGAATCTCTGCTACATTAGTCTTAGGTAAATCAAAAGGCAAATATCCTTTTTTCCTTAGTGACTCGGATAATGCTGCTGTAAGGCAAACGAAGTGACAGATCTGCCCCTGTTTGACTGAACAATGCCTGCATCCTGTGCTGTGGGAGCATCTCCTGTTGGTTGATACTGGTAGTGAGGAGAGGTGGCTGTGGTCCAATGGCAAACCTAATTGGTGTCTTTTGGGTTGTTTGCTTTCAATTTAAAGAACCTAAGACTGCATCTGCAACTGTTCCCCCAATTGTTACACCTATAGCTCCTCTCTTCTTCACCTGCTCTGCAGAGGAACCCTGTGAAACTGGTTTCTCCTCTTCCAGTACTTGGACATTCGTGGTCTGATTTTGCAGCATGGCTTGGTTAGGGGGTCTGAGATCTAGAGATAATGCTATGAAGTCAGGATATTCTGACTGTGGATATGCAAATTGATGGAACAAGGCTTGAAAAGTGGAGACACTTTCTAGACGAAGACAGCATGCAGTAATCCCTGGAAAGTGAATGGAAAAACAGATTACGTTTGTTCTTAGATCTGTTCAATAATGGAGCAGTAGGCAGCTGCTGGCCTGCCTCCCTGGGGCCCTTGCAGGAGCAGACAGCCACTGCATTATTAATTGTCTGCTGCTGGGAATCCAGCGGGATGGAATGTGGCTTCTGGAGGGTAGCCTGGTGCTTTGGGAAGCAGCCCCTTTCTCCTGCCTCCAGGGTTATTCTTATAGATGTGTCCCTCTCCCTTGGAAATGCCACTTCACAGTATGGTGTCCGTGTGGCTGTGGTCACACACACTGCAGCTCAAGGCAGGGAGTTTGCTTAGTATTCCTCATTTACCATGTCCCTGTAGTGCCTCTTCTGCTCTGCTCATCCTGGTGCAGAAACCCACAGTAAAAGGCTCTCTGCTTCAGGGAGCAGACAGACAAAGCAAAGGCTGTAGCTGCATCTTGTGATGGGGAAATTGAGGCACAGATTTACTTTCATGGCCTTTATACCTATGTGACAGTCAACAAGCATCTCATAGCATTTCTTTCAGTCAGAGCTTATTCTGGTCATTAGGAAGTAGTCTGAAGATGGAGGTGAGTCACTGTCACAGCCTGTTCTTTAGCAGGGATGCACCAAGTCACGCAGTGGAGACCTGTGACTGCAGCACTGATCTTCATCTTGGAATTCAAATGTCAAAATGTGCGTTTGGTGACATTTACAATTGTGTCCTTAAAAAAACCCCAGCTTCACTATGCGATGTCCAAACAGACTCATGCGAAATAGTTGTAAAAACTGAGAGCATCCTTAGACTTTTTCTTTCCTTGCCTCCTTTTTAGCTTTCCCATAACCCCTGAGCTGCTGACGGTGGTGTATTTGTGTGAGGAATTCTTAATTGCCTTGCCACAAATTTCACCTGCCCATGCAGCTTTTGTCTTTTTTTCTTTCCTTTTTCAATATAATATCGCCTCACAGTGGCTTCCTTGATAATTTTTGCATGGAATGCTGGAAGGTGCCTCCTGCAGAACTGGCCTTCTCTCAAGAAGCTGCCGCTGCTGTCTTTTCCTCTAGCACGTCGTGTAATTGGAATGTTCCTGTGCTTGCAGCGGGATGTGGACTGCCTGGAATTACAACCAGTAGCCACACGTGCTTATGACTGCTTCCCACCTAAGCAGTGGCTCACATTTAGAAAGCTTTAGTGATAAGCACCCATGGATTTTTTTTCTAGCTGGAAAACCTTTTTCACTGCTTCTGTCTTTTTAACTTTATTTTCCCTCTGGACAGGGCTTTTCCTTCTGTTGCTGTGCTCCTTTCTCACCATGAAGTGACAGAATGCACACTGTTGTCCACTGCCTGTAGCAGAATTGCAGCGAGAGCGGGATCTGTTGGGAGCGGGTGTCTGTGGAGAAAGGGTCATCCCAAAACAAGGTGATCAAAACGATTGATGCCACCACGACAGTCTCAGTGGGGCAGCATCAGCATCAGCAGTGACTCAGAACTAAACCCAAGATGAGTGATATGCCCATCACAATGATAGTTAGGTCAATACACATGTATCCTTATACATTTGCTGTCATTTAGAGGTTACTGCTTCAAGTCCTGGAGACCTGGGAATTACAATACAAGATTTTATCTGGTCTTTATTTTTGCAAGCAGCTAATTCCTTGTTATGGATATTCATCCCCATTCTGCCATCAGTCTCTTGGGTCTGCGGCTTCCTTGCAGTGGAGAAGGAAACGGAGTCAGGCTCTTCTTATGGGGAAGATAGGAGAGGACCATTGACACTGTTAGGAGGCTTGTGCGCTTGCAAAGAGGTGTGCAAACTCATGAACAACCCTGGGCCTGAGAGCTGAATGATCTGTACTCCTTTTTTTCCTTTGCTGGGGGGCAGGAAGAGTGTAGATTACATAAATAGAAGTTCGAGCATTTATAGGCACTGAACAAAACCAATATTCTGTTCTGATTAGCACTAAAGTAAAGATATAATAAAGAAGCAAGGGCTACTCATAATTATTTTTAGCTTTGCTGCCATCCTGGACGTCTTACCAGGCCCAAGTTAATTTTGTGATGGGGAAGGAGAGAGGGAGGCAGCTCACTCACTCAGTTTTCTGCTGTGCACCTCCAGGGAGAAAGCTGGTTAAAGGGTGATGTGAAACTTGCCTTGCTTCACAAGGAAATAGTCTCTTTTATGTGTATCTTGCCTGTGTTGATGTTTGAAAACTATTTTGGGACACAACAGCAAATTTAATTCACGGTTTGTTCTCTCTATAAAGTATTGTACCATAAAAACTCAGATCAATTTTGACAGCTCTGACTATTTAGATTGGAGAGAGAAGCCAAACAATGAATCACTCTAAATATTTACAGTTGAATTCATCCCAGGGTACCTGTACCCACCTTGCACTGAAATGAAAGCAGTATCTGAGATATGAGCAGAGGCTTAGAGGCTCCCAGCTATTTTCTCAGCTGGTGTGAAGTGGCGTAGCGGTATCACCATGCCTGGGCTGCCAGGAGCAATCAAGGGCTGATATTGCAGAGGGGTCGAGGAGTTCAGTGTGGTCCATGCACTCCCTTTGGGAGGCCTGGGGACTTATTCCACACTTGCTCTGCTGAGAAGCAAAGCACTTGAACTAGAATAAATACAGCTTTCTCACCTCCTCAGTGCTGGCTGAAGACGTGGGAAAGATGCGTTCACAAGTAATTATATGGTAGTCAATTTTCAACAGACCACAGGGAAAAACCCACAACAAAACAAAGGAATGCACCACAAAGCCCTCACAGTAGGTTATTGAATGAATTCTCTTAGAAATCTTATCATGTTGTAGCCTATGGCCATGATTCGATATGCAGGAATCGGTGCTCAATTCTCAGCTCTGCTCCCTACCTTCTGTGGTTTTTAGCTGAGAATGTTCCATTTCCCTCCTGTCTCAGCTGGGAAATCATTTTTCAGGTTTTTGCCTGTTGCCCATCATCACAGCGTCTTCTCCATTAAATTGATGGCAATTGCAAAGTCCTTTGCAGCTTTTATGGGCTTCATAATACTTCCTTGCAGGGAGCTCAACAGTCTATATTGGCTATCACTGTCATCCTTTGAAATATTGCTGTCATTCACATATGTAATGTCCCTAATCCCAAAGGATCTGCAACCACCATGCTAACTATAAATAAGTGCAGGGATTGCTTTGCTGTTAAAATGCAGCTGTCTCCTGAGGATCGAAAAGGAGCTGCATGACAGAGTTACCTGCAGACAGCTTTCTGCCCCTTTCTTGGGGGATATCACCAGCTTTTGGCTGGAGACAGGAGAAACAAGGCTTTCTGTAGTCTTTCCACTCTAATGCTTATTGTAAGCAGATCCAGGATGGGCATTCAGAAGGAGCAAGGGGGTGTGTATACCTCAAACTCATTTTCTCCCTCTCTGTTTTATTTGGCCCCGATCACCATTCACTTTCCTGGGCAGAAGGCAGACCTGGGACCAGGGCAACACAGTGAAACAGGGCTGGCCAGCCCTATGTGCCTGTGCATCATTTGCAGCCCAGTAATCCCTCATCCTCTGATTTGGGAAATACTTATCTCTGCTCAAGTCACCTTCAAGCCATGTCTGGGGAAGCATACAAGTAATGCTTCCTGGACCAGTGTGCAGCGGAAAGACAAATCACATACATTCGGTGTTTTCTGGGTTGCTTATCCAGGCTTAAGCCCACAGTTCAGTGGGAAAAATACAGCAGCCTGATTTTCATGAGCGTTGAGTGCTAACCATGGAGCAGAATGGCTTGTGCCTGCAGGGCCCATGTCCATGACTGCAGAAGGAGAAGGAGGCAGAGTCATCCCAGCATCATTACTTAGTCTCTCGCCATGCTAACTCCTGTTGTCCACAGCACCCTGCTAGGAGGCTGTGCAGCCTCTGGCAAAGCACAGAGCATCTTCCTCTGGTCCTTCCACTGCCATTTATTTCTCCAGGCAACAACCTGTTCTAGCAATGACGTACAGCCATGTGTGCACACGTGTTTGAACAAGAGCAGGAGATGGTGATGTGCTGACCTCAGGCCAGGCTGTCAGGGCTGTGTCTGCGGTGGTGTTCCCTGACTTGCTGTGTAAATTGCCTCCCCTCTCAGCCTGTCCCTGTGTGCACCTGTACAGTGCATCTTTGGGGTTACCACTGTTCATGTCAATGCAGCATCTCATACTGTGGTCCTCTGAGGTCCCTGATACCCAAGTGCTATTAAGCTCTAGCTTAAAGCAGTCATGTAAGGTCTTTCCAATGTGTCTCCTGTGTGAGTGGTGCCGCATCTGACCCAGAAGCAGGGGTTGTAATAAAGTGACTCGAGACAGGCTGCAAGATGGACAATAGCAGCAAAGCTCCTGATGTGCTTTTCCCTTAATCCAGGGCCTGCCTGCAAATGCCGTGGACAGCGCAGGCAGGACAGGGAGTGGAGCAGTGGGAGAGAGGCTGAAAGTGGCAGCTCAGATAAAAGGAAAAGGGGGTGGGGGCAGAAATCCCTGGAAGCATGGGTGAGTGACTGCTGGGCTTGTTCTGCACTGTTTATATGGGGAGAGGGACTTGTTTGACTTCGCAGTGTTGGTGGTTTATAGGAGTTGCAGTCTCACCTCTGCAGTAAAGGGAGACATATTTTTACCAGGAAATCATAAAAGGTGTCAATAAAAGGCTCTTCACTCACACATCCAGAGGGTGGGAGCAAGGGGAAGCACCATTACAGTGGCTTGAGCTGGGACTGAAGGTGATTCTATGGGGAACAAGTCTGAGGTGTGGGGCACTGGTCCCCTGAAGAGCTGGAAGCAGAAGCCAGGGTGTGATCCATACAGTCTGTGGCAATGCCTGGACCAGCTGGGAGGTGGCTGGAGGATCAGGTCATTGGTACCAGTAAGGGGGTGTTGGTGGTGGATGCTGCGCAGCCTTCCAGCCAGCGCAGGCAGTACTGATGCATCTTTGAGCCGTCAGCAAACTGCTCACTGCCTAAAGCAGGAGCAGAGCAGGGCTGGAGCAGACCCTTTGGGTGGGTGCCTCCACATCACAGCACCTCGCAGGGTGGTACAGCTTGCTCACCAGCTCAGAGTGCCAGGCAGCTCCTCTGGCCATGGGTGAGGCTGGATACGATGAAATCCAATGGCAGAGCTCTCTGGTGCTGGCTTCGCATTCAGGGAAGAGCCTTGCTGCATGGAGCATAAACAAAATGCTTAATTTGCAGCCATTGATTTACTGTGCTGCCTTCTGAAATGGTGTTGCAGCTGGCTGCAAAGTGGTTTATGTCCTCAGACAGCGAGCTCCCGTAACGTCACTATTGTGGAAGCTCGTGCTGCTCACCAGGAGCAGTGCCAGCAGGAGGCTGAGAAATGCCAGCTGCAGGTTGCAAGAGGGGGTCACAGCCTCAGCTGGTGTGAGCCAGGGCAGCACCACACCAGTTGGTGTTTGCCCAGGCCTGGTGTGATGCAGTGGAGGGATCTGGTCCATTTTTTGGATAGAGAGAAGCCCTTTGCGGCAACACAAGGCACTTGCAGGCTGCGTGCTGAGAAATCTGGGTCTTGCTCCTTTTTATTGGTGAATACTGAAAAATATGTTGTCCTAAATGCAAAGAAATCTGGAGGAAGAGACACCTTGTTCTGTGCCTTCTCTGTATATCCAGCTCAATCTGTACATCGCTGAGGGGAGGACTCCATGGGCAGCACCTTTTGTTTCTAGTGCCCTCATCGCTGTGGCACCCTAAACCTCTTGGGCACCATGTGCATACAAATTAACTAGGAAGAAAACAACCGCACTGTGTGTGGCTGGTGATCAAAGGTAGGGAGCTCGCAGCCTAACAGGCATTTAAAACAACACTTGAAATTCCTGTTGATCTTTTGCCATTGCTGGCTGCGCCTGCCAACTCTTTGGAAAGCTGTGGTCTGTGTATTAAGTTTATTGTGGCTCCATTTGTGACAGCTTCTTGGAGACAGAAAGGGGACTCATGGGGCAAACGCTGGATGGTGGCCAAAGAAAGGCAGTGTACCCTGGGAAGATCCTGCAACTCATTCAGTGTAATCCTAGCAGCAGGAAAGCATTGATGGTGGGAGGAAAGCTTGCTGAGGTCAGTGACGAGAGATGGCTTGTCAAACACAGTCCAATTTTGAGATGGTTTCTTCTCCCCTTCCCTCTGTGAGCAGCTGCCCAGGTGTGTGGATCTCTGAAACGTGCTCTTCTGTAATGTGCCAGATTTGCTTTGAATGACTCTGTAATGGGCTACCTCGGAGAAAAGTGACATTATCCTTTGAAGTGCTCAAGGCTGGATTGCTCAAGGAAAGTCCCTGAGTGGCAGCTATGCTCACCAAGCATCCCCAGGCACATGAAACCGGGGTAGGGCAGGTGACTGATGTGACACATCCCACACCAGGGACACAAACTGGTGATGGCTCAATCCCAACAACCTCAGCCCCAGTGTAGCATCCTGCTGCTTTTTTACCAGTCTGGGGCTGGGAGTCATCAAGGGACTGCTGGAGGATAACACTGAAGCATTAGGGTATCCTTGACAAAGAGAGAGGGGCTGGAGGGCAGGCAGACCCCTTCTCTCACTGTTGCCTCTTGGTTTGGGTTATCTGTGCAGTGTGTTGAATCCAGGGCGGATTGATTGCCTGGGCAGGATGCTGCTGCGGCGTTTAGCCCTGGAGACCTCAACTAGATAAATTAACTCATTGCCTATCCCTGCTGGCCAGTGCTTGGGGGAACCGGGGAGGCAGCAGAGTGTCTCCTCACCTGGTGCAAAGGGCTGCTGTGAACCAGCATCAGCAGGCCTCCAGAAATGCTCTGTCCCCTTGATGCCTTTTCCCTTTCAGGGGAGGCAGGTTCATTAAGTGAAGAGCTTTGTGGCAGCAGGGAGCTGAGCTGCTGTGGGGAGAGTTTTGTCTGGTGCTTGGCTGCACCATGCAGGCTGCCTCCCTTAAATCTCTGCCCTGTTAAACGGGATTGGCTTGTTTGCAAGCAGGCAAAATGCTCTTCCGGCACATGGGCATTAGTGTAATCTGGTGAAGCCGCCAAGACATCATTGCTGATCATTAAGTGTGTTTATAAAGGCAAGGCCACGAGCCAGGAGGGCCCCGCTGATCCAGACCTGCTGTAGCTGAGCCAGCGGCAGGGGGATGAAGCCTGGGTTAATTCTGCTCCCAGCTAGGTTCTCTTTTAAACTACAGAAGCCCGATGCACGCCAGGTCCAAGGACTGGCTATGTGCCTTGCTGGATGCAGTGCTGTGCTCTGTGCTTGGGAGTCCCCTCCAGGGGGCCACATGCTTTGCCCTGGGGTGGCAGAGCAGATTCTTGTTCCGCGGTGCAGGGATGGGTCTGCAGCCAGGATGGTATCTGCTCAATACTTAGGTTTCAGTGCTCCTTCAGCCCAGACAGAGGCCAATTAAATGTGGCAGTGCTGGAGTTAAAAAAGACCAATTTTGGCAAGAAAAATCCTTTCCCCGCTATCCTGCTCCTAGGTTTTCTAAAGAGACTAGTGGCAAGGGTTTTGGGAAGGAAGGAGCCTTTGAAACAAATCCACGTCTGTATCAACCACTCCACATGGTGTTTCACTGTTTCATGGCATTCTCCCAGCCCAGCTGAGGTTGGAATTAGCTGTGGACACTGGGAAAGGAAACAGCCAACACCAGCTTTGTCTCTGTGATGGAGGAAGGCCCCATCTGGAAAAATCATTTGGCTTAAAGTCAAAGCTGCCACTTGAACTTTTGGGGACTATTAGTAGAAGCCGAGTAAACATCTTCCTTCCCCTCCAAGCCATTATTTTCTGGTTTATTTGGGTACCAGCCAGCAGCAGAAATGCTGAAAATACGGCAAGGTGAGAAGTTGGGTTATCAGCACCATCAGAGGCAGAAGGCAACGGAAACCATGTCTGAAGAACATCTACTCTAGCAAAACCAATAGCAGCCTAGGCTGCTATAACGCCATTACTAAAGAACAAACAAGAGTTTGTTGCTTTGCTGGGCTTGTGTCACACGTAATGGAAGAACTACTGTTCCTATTGGGGCTTAATGCTAATGGAAAACAATCTTATGGAAAGGACTCTGTGCCCACTTCTTTCTTTCTAATGCTAGTTTCCAGATTTCCCAGTCTCTGCCTTCCTGGATGTGGTCTGAGTGGGTGGCTTAGGAATGGCTGGATTGTTATAGCTGTTTAAATAATTGTGCCTTGGCTCTTTGCCAGCCTGAGTAAAATAATCTTGGTTACTTTGGTAAAGGACATCGGTGTTTATGGGAACCTGCTGACAGTGCATCCCCGATGAGATCCTGGAGAGTGCTGGCTGCCCAGCACTGGAGTGGAATGAGTGTCCTGCTGTCCTCATGAGGACATGTCTCGCTTATAGGAGCACTGCCCATGTCATAGGGTAGCAGAGAGATGCTGTTAGCCAGTGCAGAGGTCCTCTGCCTGCCCAGTGTGTTGTGTATGCTACATACAAGCTCACTTCTTACCTCATTCAACAATGGGAAGAAAAGGGCTTTGCTTCCAGCTGAGCCAGGCAGTTGGAATCAAATGCCCCTTCGGTGAGCAGATAGTGTTGGCTCTGTGCTGAACATCTGTGAATGATGGATGATACTTGGAGAAGAGGTGTCACAACCCATCACATGCTTGAATCATGACAACAAAGGGTTTCTTCTTCCATGCCTGTCTTCTCTGCTCTGGCAGAGTTTGCACACATCATTCCTGAGGTTGAGATCAGTCATGCTGGAATAACTTATAAAGCATCAATGTATTATAGGGATTTAAACTTCTCTTCTGCAGCCTTAAAAGGAAAGAGCTAAAGGCAGGATAGACAGACTGATGAAAATTACTGATTTTATTGACTATTTTTACCACATTTTATTCCCAGAATAAAATTGGATTGGGATAATTTAATAGTCCTGAAATATAATGGGTGGAGATGCAGAGATGAAATGTATCAGCACTCAGCACTTTGGAGAACCATGCTGTGTTTCTGGTGTTTAGGGACTGTTTTGGGATTGAAACTTTAGTTGATTAGATGGTTGACTCCAATGCATTGTTTCTACCTCATTTACTTCACTTTTTTCATAGAAACCTTTTTCTGCAAGCAGTGTAATGTAAGCAGACGCTACTACACTGGTTTCTGAGGAGTGGACTTGCAGAAATGACTGGAGTGCAGTGGTCTTTCCCATCCCTGTTTGAGCAGCCAAGGGACAGCATTAACTGCATTTGGAGCATTTGGGACTGGATGAGGCTGAACATCTTTCCTGGGCAAAGTGGAGTTTTTCTGCTTTGTAGAATACCAAGGTCAAAATAAAGCTGTGCTAAAAGAGATGAGAAAAGAAAATCAAAGTCAGATACTCGTATTGCCCTAGGCCAGATTTGGTGGTAGGTTTCAGAGAAGTGGGCTAGTGAGTTGGGAATCCAGGACAAGTGACTAGCCCAACCTGATGGGCTCGTAGCCCAAAACCAAGTGACCATTTCTTCATTCCTTTTGCCTGTGCTGTGTTTTGTCACTGCCACTGCTGCAAAGTGGTGTTAAATACTGCTGCTTCAGAGAGAATGGATTGGCCTCTGCAGGAGGCAGGTAAAATAACATGTTCTTCAAGACTCTTGCTGCCAGCCACCTTCCCTGATGGTGGGATGTTTGTTATTATCCTGGGAAGGTGAAGGATGCACTACTGCGAGATGTAATTCACCCCAGCAGAGGCCTCCTGCCAGAGCCATCATCCATTCCTGCAACACAGTGGAGCCCTTGGCTATGAATAAGTATACAGAACTGTCATCCTCTTCCGGGTGGCATTGGAATGGTGCAGTGCCAACATGCTGGATCCGTGCTGGCAGACAGTCAGGGCTGGCTGCGCCTGAAGGGATAGGAGCCAGGGGTGTACCTTGATCTACCTGCCATGGCCAGTCACCGAGCCAGCCCTGCTGTCACTGGAGCAGGAGCTTGCCATGGATGATAGCAACCAGAAGCCTTAAGGTCAGGTTTCACTGGGACGACCATTCCTACATGTTTAAATCATGTTTTAAAGCGGGGCTTAAGTGAATAAGTAACCTCAGCACTCTGATTCCATAGTAATCCCCATGTCCACTTGATTAGTGGATAGGAAAATGATTAACTGGGAGATAATTTCCCATCATTTGCAGGTTTCTTTATTTCTTTCTAAGTCTGGGCCCGTGGCTCTCTCAAGGGTGAGCAGTTTCTCATGTCCTTGACAGTAAATGCCAAACTGCTCAGGCTTGGCTGTGGCCTTAGCTTTATTTGCCAAGGACTTCAGAGCGTGCTTGAGGAACAGAGCAAGAGGGAAGAAGGAAAACAGACAAGTAATTCCAACACACTTTAGTATTCCTGGCGGTGCTGCTGCCATCAGCTGTTCTATCAGTTTTCACAGCCCATGCTATAATTAAGATCTGTCAACACTGATAAAAGGGAGAACATTCAGTCAACTAATTAAGGATCGCTTTAATACTCTAATATTTAAATTCAGGTTCCTAAATCAGCAGAATAATAAAATGTTTTATGTCTGCTTAAGTGGCAAGGGAACAGAATGTGAATATCTCAATAGCGGATTTAATTATCAATCTGCCTTTCCCCTGTGGAGCAGAGCAGATCTCAGAGCTGGTGAAGTGGAACCAGGATCCCTGATGGCTGCGGGAGGCAAGTGTGGAAGTGCAGAGCTGGCCCTGAGCCGGAGGGAGCTGGTTACCCCCAGCAGCATGACTGGGGTGGTTACAGCTTAAAATAGACCTGAAGATGCATGGGAAGAAGGGAGGAGGGCTGGCTAAGCAGGGGGGAGGGAGATGGGAGTCTTATCTGGGCTCACCGCCTGCAATT
Source organism: Psilopsiagon aymara (assembly GCA_024733675.1). Classification (NCBI taxonomy): domain Eukaryota; kingdom Metazoa; phylum Chordata; class Aves; order Psittaciformes; family Psittacidae; genus Psilopsiagon; species Psilopsiagon aymara. The sequence goes on from JANRGW010029944.1 coordinate 67,719, forward strand.
CTGTGCTGCTGTTCTTCATTTGATGAGTAGCATGGTGTCAGCTGCGTGTGTCTGCCCCAGCATCACCCCTTTGTGGGGGTTCTTTGGAGACAGTGTTGGAGATGTGCCCCAGGCTGGAGATGTGTGGTCCTAGCTGGGCAGTCAGGGCCAAAAGGGCTCCACTGAGCACCCATGTGAAAGGCAGCTTGTCCTGCCCTGTTCCTGCAGATCTATCTGCTGCAGACACATTTGGTCTGGAATTGTAGCTGATGCTGGTTTTCTGCTATTATTTTTAGTTGATTGCTGCTTGGGTCTTGGGTTGCAGGCTGTGCTCAAGCGGCAAATCTGGATGAGATGCAAATGTTTAACTGCAGTGTGCAGAGATGCCTCTTCATCGTTTTCGAGTTTGCTGTGTCTAGCAATGGCTCTGCACACCAGGGAGGAGGGAGTGATGCACAGAGCATGGAGGGGAGCATCCGTGAGCTGGGATGCTTAGTGTGTCATCTGTGGCTCCCAGTGTGGGAAAGAAGCTGAGCAGGGAGAATTTTGTCTGAGCTGGTCCAGCTATTAAGTTGAATAAATGCTTTAGCAGGCCTGGCTTCTATATTACCTTTGTTTTATCCTTTTTGTCTTAGAGGTCTGTGCACATTTTAGCAAGCATGTTTACCAGCAAGAGTGTTCACGAGGAAGGGTCAGTTGATGACCCTTCCGCATGAGGAATTGGATCAGTTCATGAGGAATTGGATCAATTAATCTGCAAGAGGATGGCAAACTTAGATATTCTACCTATTTGCACTAGAAACCTAATCGTGACTGCTGTATTCATCCTGGCAAGAAACACAAGCAGCTGAGCGGCTCATACGTGCTAGTAAGCCAAGTGGGATAACCATGCTGGTAATGAGTTGATTGCTGTTAATGATGGCTGTGGTCAACCGTGAGCTGTAGGCAGGCAAGGGTCCTGGTTCTGGAGTTCTTTTAGGGCTTAAATCTGTTCTCAGGTATTACATAGAATGGAAAAAGGCTTGGGGAAAAAACCCACCTGTGTGGAAAATCTGTTCAAGTGTAATTTGTGAACTGAAAAAGAGGCAAAATTCATCAAGGAAATCAATTGTTACAAATGACTTGTTCAGCTGTTGTAGGGAGGTGATTTATGAATATTGATCTCCTCGTAATTGTGAATAACTCCCCGTGGAGCCTGTGTACTGTCTGAAACATTGGGTATCTGAAATCAACTGAATAAGTGCGTTTCTTGTTAATATTGCAGTTACTCCAAAAGCCTTTAGTCCAGATTGCAGCCTTCTTGCACTGCATTTTTCAGATTTTACTCAATGATTGCTTGGTCCAAAAAGTTCCCAGAAAATACCATTCCTTCCATTTTACAGCAGGGCCTCAGCAGTACAAAATGACTCACCCAGGGTCACTTAGCATCTGTAGCAAACTTTGGGAAAGAATCAAAGTTGATTTAGTCCAAGTCAGATGCTTTGATTTATGTGAAATAATTCCAGAGCAGGAATTATTGATATTTCTGCTATAGAAACCCCACCTCTGCAATGCTGAGGATTCTCTCTGAACATTCGAGTAGGCAGTGTGAAATCCTGTGTAATTTGCCCTCTCTGCAGGAAGTGGAGTGTGGATCCTCCGAAAGGCAGTTCAGCTCTGAGGTAAGTGTGTAAGTTGGGATGGATGTCCTATTGTATCTCACCCGGAGGTTAGACATGGGCAGAAGTTATTCTGGATTGAGCAGCTAAGGAGAAGGCCTCTGTGGAAGAGAAACACCGCAGAGAATTCACAACACAGCACTAGTGTGCAGCTCAAGGGTTGTTATCCTTCCTCCTCCTGGCAGCTTCATGTCGCAATTATTTTGGGTGCTGTTACTGTATGACTCTGGCATGGGTGCTTCACAGCAAATGACTTTCTGTCCATGCTGCTCGAGTGTTTCTGCCCAGAACATGGCACTGGGTAAATGGAAGGGGATGACCAGCAAAAGTGTGGGATTATTTGTTCTAAATCAGGGAAATGTGGCAATTCCATACCCGGCAGCTCCTTCCTGACAACTCATCCTCCTGCATCATGTTGCAGTGAATGACAGCAACCAGAGGCTATTCATAAGGGTGGCATCTTGGCATGTAATAATCCTAATTACATGAAATAATAACTATCTAAAGGGCAGCACGGAGAGTGACAAGCCAGGGAATATACCTTGACACCTGCCAAGGACGTACTAAACACACAGAGGAATTTTCCGCAGGATCCTGTCACTTTGTCAACTAACAGAACCAGTCAGAGTTAACAAAATTACTCCACCAAAGCCAAGCAGGGCTTTTTCCCTTGCTGTCAGAGGCTCACTGCTGTAACACGGGTTCACAGAGTCACTGAGGAGTTTGATGTAGGTCTGGCAATGCTTTTGTTGTTACTTTTTTTGGCTGTAATTAATTGGAGAAGTTTCTCTACATGGAGTTTAATCTGATAATTATTAGTGATAATACTTGGTAAAGTGCAGGCAGCAGCAGGTTTTGGGGATCCTGGGAAGGCTTGACGTTTCCTTTGTTACCATTCCTTCTCATGTTTAATTCTGCCTGTGTGTAAGGGCTGCAGTCTGGGAGGAGAAGTGCTGTGTGGCAGCTCGTAGCACTAACAGTTTCTGTCCTCATGTGCAGCAGCAGGTGATTTTATATTGTGTAATGTCTAATCCTTTCTGTAAAGCAAACATGGAAATTGTTTGGACAGACCCCCTTCCCCTGGTAAAAATGCTTATGGAAACACAGGAAAGGCAGGGTGTGTGGGAGCAGATAATGTCTGTAGGTAAAAGCTGGAATGGCAGATGCAGGGCTATTTTTTGCATAGCTCCATAAGATTAATTATGTTCTTTATAAGTGTGTCTTTAGTGCTGTTCTTTATCACCTTAAAAACCTCATACAGGACAATTAAAATTGGTGGTAGGACTGTTTTTGTTCTACGTGGTTGAGAGATGTGGTGTTGACCATGTCTTGTTATATTCCTGGCTATAGTACCTTACTTCCTTGGGATCTGGTGCCTCTGCATTGAGGTACATTCAGGGAGAGCACTGTGCTGGTGCACCACAACCACAGAGGTGCCCCTGTCCCCAAATAAGAGTGTCAGACATCATGGTTGTGAAAGGACACATAGGATGAGGTTCATCTGAGAGGTTTATTTATACTCCTGGCTGGATGCACCAGTGGTTTCCATGGGAATGGGAAGGGCTGCACAGTAGGATGGCTGCTCTTTCTGCTCATGATAGAGAGCTAATGGGGAGGGCTGCTGCCTCCTTAAGCCCTCATTAATTGAACCCCCCACCAGGTTCTCAGCTGTACGTACCTCTGTACCTACGTATTGCTCGAAGCAGTTGCCACTTACAGCCAGGTCATGGGTCATGATGTGAGAGATGCAGTTTTTAGGAGCAAATGTGTGTTCCCATTGCAGTGGAAGGATAAAGATAAATCTGTGCAGCCTTTTGGTGATGATTATTCTGGAAAGTGAAGGTGAGGAGGGTTGGTGTGTATTTATCTCTTCATTTATTTCTATTCCCATAATGAAGCAGAACTGGAGGTTGAGCTTGCTGCCTTATCACCGGCTCTCACTTCTGTGTGGCTGCATGGAAAACCCAGGGGAGAATGTAGGTGAATTTGGTGTTAGCTGCTGTGCTGGGACAAGTTGTCTCCCCTCTTGAGAGGCTGCCAGCCAAATTCTGAGCCTGCAGCTTCCCTGGGAGTTTGCTGTAGGCATTTTCCAGGTCTGTAGCATGACCCACCCCGTGCTTAGTTTTGCAGGGAAAGCATCCCAGAGGGAAGCAGTCCCAGGTAGCCCTAAGCTGGGCTGTTCCCACACCTCTTACAGTAACTGCATGGCTGTAACACCTCCCCTTTGGCTGCCTTAGCAGATTTTGAAGGCCAGCACAAAATCCACCCCATTCCTCCTTTCCTCGCAGTGGCAGTCTGTGGGCTGACCAGCGTGGAACAGTGGGTGCTGTGTCCATTCCCTAGCTCAGGCTGGCTCCATGGAGGGCTTGGGGTGACTGCACAGTACCCACCTGCAGCTCTCATAGCAGGGGGCAGCTGTGGCTCAGGCTTCCGTGGGTAGCCCTGAGGGGCTCTTGGGCTTAGGGTCCCTGAACACAGCCTCAGTTATCCCATCATTTGCTGGGTGGGCAGGCATTTCTGGAAGCGTGTGGGTTCTCCAGGAGCCACTGAGTGCCATCTGCCGGGCGAGGGGCTTTGGTCTGGGGTCTGTGACATGTCAGGAAAGCATCCATAGGGAGACAGAGATTGACAGGGAGAGGCCGAGGGCTGTTAATAATACAGTAGCTGAGGAAAGCAGGGGATGAAACACACCAAAAAACGCATTCAGACAACACAGATGACAGTTATTTTGATTTGTAAATGTCTATCTAGTTGGAAAAGCTGCCATAAATAATACCCAGCTGTCAGGCTGTGCTGATGCGCGGGCTGTGTGCTCAGGCGTGGTGCCGATGGGGGGGCTGTGTTTTTCACAGTGCACCTACAGGATAAACATACACTCTTCTCACACGTTTGTCATTGAGAAATCCCTGCTGCACCTGCACTGTGTCATTACCGTGCTCAATCACTTGAGTCTTACTTCAGAGGGATGTTGAAGTTTTAGTTTTAATAGTTTTCCTTCTTGTCCCTCAGCTAAGGAAGGAAAACCCCTCATCCCACAGCTCTGGTTTTGCTGTAACACAAATTGGCTCCACGTTATGGATTTGCTGTAGCAGCCAGCAGTGGTGTTAGTGCTAGGTGGCAGTCACTGAGTAGCCTGTTAATGCAGCGTGCTGCAGATTTCTTCACTCCAGGCTGGGAAAGAGCATAAAACAGAGCCATTTCCAGGAAGATACTTGGCTGTTGCCAAGATTTCACCTGTTTTGTGGGTAAACAGAGCACTTAAATCTTCAGGGCTATCAATATTTATAGATTAATCTATTTGAAGGCCAAGAGGGAGTGCTTATCATTATCTGCTCTGCCCTCCATAGGCTGCAGAGCAGCATCAGCCCGTCTGCAGTCTGGCGCATCAGCCAGTGCCTGCAGCGCTGCAAACAAAACTGTACTTGCTCTTACTTCTGACTGCAATTCAGGGCATGGAGGTCAGTTTCGTGATGGGAGCGGGAACAAGCACAAGGGAACGTGTTTGCTTGGTGGGATGTGTCTGAGTTTAAGGTGTCTGCTAGCCTATGTGATGCAGACAAGCTGCTTCTCTGCAGGAAGCATCCCACAGCAGCTGCCCATCAACCACAGCTCTAAACTGCTGTTCCTGCACCTCACATCAGTTCTCTGGTTTGAGGCTGAACTCTAAACCGTCTGAACTCCCATTTCTCTTGTCTGACAAAGGGCTGAGCCAAATGGTTGCTATAGGGGGTGTACACCCAGGGCTAGTGCCCACGTACCCCCCATTACACTGTGGCTGTTGAAGCTCCAGACTTTATTTTTCTGCTGCCACCAACCCTTTTTCTCAGTTTTTTTTTAAACATATACATTTAAATATGATCCTTTTGGTGCTTGATTGTAGGTTTTCGGGTCCAGGATCATCTCTTCTTGGTGCACATGGTACGCATGGTGTCTGGTGAGTATTTCTACAACACACTCAAATCACCTTGTGTCATGTTAAAGGGAAATTTCAGCCTGTTCTCTTTGTTGTGTTGTCCAGCAACATCAGCTGGTTCCTGAAACTGGAACCATTCAGGGGGCTGGATTTATGGTCAGGTAATTGTTAAGAAGCAAGAGAGTGAGAAGGATTTCTGCTTTTCCCCATCAGCTCTGAACGGCTCAGGCGCAGGCCCAGCACCCTGAGAGAGTCACCTTAGCTCAGCCGCATCCCGTATTTGAAATCCCACCGATAAATAGCCGGAGAGTCCCCTAAAGGCTTGGGAAACATTTAAGGGCAGCCCTAGCTGGATTTATAGCTTCCCATAAAGGAATTCAAGGCTGTGTGTGGCTTTGTCTGAGGTATTTGACTGATTTTTGCTTCACATTCTGAGCTCAGACTGATTTGCAAGAGAAATCAGGGGGAGACCAAGCCTGCTGCTTGAACTGAGCACAGTGTTCACATACCCTGGGGAAGCAAAGCTGCTGGGTGTTTTGCACAGCTGTGACCTCCAGCCTGAGAAGGAAATTTCCCTGTTAAAGATGCACAAATGTTATTTACAGTCCTTTCAAGGTGCAAACCAGCTACTGCCACATGTGAAAGTACTCTTTGCCCTGTATTCAACTTTCCTGCACTGTTTCAGCCTTCCTGGGATAGCAGAGCAGGATTTGCTGTTAAACCAAAGTGCCTCTTTTATTTTCTTCGCTCCGTGATTGATATGTCTCATCATGTCACAGAACTATATATAGTGTCTCCCTTCTGGGAAGCGTAGTGGCCACTCCTGGTCGTGTCACCTCAGGTTGGATTAATTAACCCTGACATCATCCATTTTCATGGACAGAGATCCCATTCCCTGCTGCTTGTAAACAGAAGCTGCTTACAGGGTGAATGCAGGCA
>JANRGW010029945.1:0-11044 GCA_024733675.1 Psilopsiagon aymara
ATGAGGCTCAGAAGGTCCTTGGCCAGACCAAACATCACTAAGCCATAACTAAAAACATTGGTGTTATCAGTGCTGTTTATAGGCTGAAAGTCAAAAACACAGCTCTGCACCAGCTACCAAGAGGGAGAATAATGACTGCTGCTGCTGAACCCATGACACCACTGGATGACAGATCACTCACACTGATTTAAACTAACAGTACTGGAAAGTAAGTTCTGAGATAATATGCCAAAGATCAGAGTTGGAGGGCTACTGCAAGGGAGTTGAATTGACCTGAGTATTCTGTATGCATGTGCATTACCTGCTGCTGAATTGAAAGGACCAGAGGAAAGAAATTTGTTGCTTTAACCTTATGCATGTTAAAGTATGCTACGCTTTTTCTAGGTAGTACTTCTGATAGCACATCAGACATCTAGTGTAGGGGAATCATCTTAAACAGTAAACAGATTAACAAAGGTACCACCTGTATTTTATTAATAGTTTGCAAAGATTCCAGCCGGAGATCTTACATTCCTGAATAAAGTTATACAGCTGAATTGAAACCACTAAGTCCCAGCATCTTAGCAGCACTGGTATTTTAAATAAGCTGTTTATTAATTAAGGTAGAAAAGTTCATCTCTAGTCAACGCCCAAATATGAAAAACTTGGTTGTTGTAAGATAAACACAAAATGAAACTTCCCAAGAAATTATAAAGATTGCTTTAAAAAAGAAGGATTTTTACAATATCCTTCTAATGAAGACATTCGCTTATAAAATATCCCTTGTATAGCAATCGTTTATGTGAATTCATGCATTTATTTTTAAAAAAGGCTGTCGATTATTTAGCTGTCTCTGCAGTCACTAGGGGTCAGTGCAGTCACAGGAATGGGCTCGAGCAACGCCCAGGAGCGAACTTTAATAAGCGTGAGCTTCATTCCAGCTCGTCAGAGCTTAAGCGTCTCTGCAGTGTTCTGCAATAGCTTGAAGTTAAGAGAAAAAGGTGGAGTAGGCTTGTTATGCTTCCTAATCCAGGGGAGTGGTACATATAATTAAAGTTACTAAATGGCTATTTTTAGCCTCTTGAAACACAGGCATGATGTAGCCCTACTTCTCCAAATGCCAAAAGGCATTTCTGTTGCCTACTGATCCTGACAGCCCTCGACACAGCTTCTTCTCAGGGAAATAGTCTTTCAAAAGAGGTCTTCCAAGACTGAGAGCCTCCTTTAACCTTTCAAGTCTGGAAATCTTTTAGATAATTGTATGTATCTTTTCACATTCGTGTTTTAGGGTTGGCTTTGGTTTTAAAGGTGAAAATAATAATAGAAACATGTTGCTATGACATGTCATACTTGAGACACTCATTATGCTTCAAACACAAGGGAATTTCTCCTGCTTCTTTCCCCTTCTTAATTACTAAGAAAAAGGTAGTTAGGCATAACTAAATATTTAAATTTATAGGCTGTTTGAGAAGGTAAGGTGAACAGCCAAGACTTCACTTGGTTTAAGAACAAATATACAAAATGCTCTTTTGGGTGGTTTTATGACTCATTTTGTGCAAAAGCAAAGCAATGTCTTTCAAGGCTGGTATCCTTGTTGTTGCTGTTCTTACATGATGAAGTTTTATTAATGGATTTCCACCAAGGATAAATATGCTGCTTACATCTTCACAACTCCTTTTGCCCCCCAAAGAAAATCTGCAGATCAGACCTTGAAGATTATTCTGCCTTACAGGAGTATTCACCAAGCACAACATGATCTGACATGACCCATAGTAATTCTATTGATTTCAACACAATTATTCCTATTCTTGAATCCAAGTGTATTTTGACTGATCACAGCAGAGTGACCTTCAGGGTTTTCACAGCAGCATGCACTGCAGCCTGGCAAATCTGTATTGCTCTCGGAGATAAATGAAGGCGTATAATGCAGCAAGACTTTTAACTTTTGAAGCAAAATTTGCAGACTGGGCAAATATAGTAGAGGATTGCAGGAGGAGCAATATATTATGGAAAAGTGACCACCAGTTGCAGGTTAGATAAAACATGCTTTGAACCAGGTCCTTGAGTTGGTCAGTGCCACTCAAAACCTGTGTTCTTTTGACATAGAGAGAACCTGATGGTGAAGAGAAGACAGAAGGCATTAATAGCTTGTGCTCAAAAGTACGAGACCATTAACATTAAGAAATTAAATGTTTATCTGGGGGGATTATTCAGTTTATTCCATTATGTTTACATCTGCAGGTCTTTCTCATAGGCGAAAGCAGAAGTCAGCAGGAGTAGTGCCAGTACAGCTTGGACAGATGGACTACTGAAACAGACCCTAATATCACTGCCAGCAGTCAAGAGAAGTCTTGAGATTGTTAAAGAACTAAAACTGAGTAGTTTGTGGCTGTATTTTTGTGGCCAGTGTAGGGAATCGTAATCAAAATATTTTTCAAATTGCTTAAAATGTAATCTTTGAGAGAGGGAGTTTCCCAATGTCTTATAAAGTGGTAATCATGTATTCCTTAGTGAAAAAGTACAAGATGGTGCTCTGAGATTCCTGGTATACTAACAGTGAATTTGCCTTCAGGTAAGGCAGCTGCAATGTTTCAAGTCTGGAAACTGGCAAATGTTTAGCATTTCTTACCTTGAGGCCGCAGTTGTTTGATTTAAGGCATTAGAAAAATAACCAGTGTAGCTTGACATGAAGTTGCTGTAGAGTAAATAGCCACAAAAGTTGAACTCTCCTGATTTTCAAATGTTTTATTTGCCCCAGAGTGCACTGCACTGTTTTAAAGTGACACACCTCAGGGGCTCACAGGAGACTTCCCTCCCTTTATTCCAGCATGATTGATCCAATATTTGATTTGCTGGAAAACTGTTTTAAAAGCCATTATTTGAAAATATATTTGAATAGTATATACACTAATGTTATTTAAAAGTCAAGGAATAACAGTGCATCAGATCTACTCCAATACATTAGCAACCACTTTTTATTAGGGTAAATAGTTGAAATAAGTTTTAATTTACCAGGTCATGTCATTCATCTCTCAAGAATTTCATACATGATTCTCATCAGAGCTGCTCTAAACAAACCAATCTATTAAGTCCCATGTGAACTCCAGGCAAACAGTAGCAGAGCTGAAGTCCTGAAAAGCAGGTTTCCTGATTTTTATATTTTTTAAAATATATATTATTTTACTGTTGACAGAAGTAGTATTTTCCACATTACATGGCTTGTCTCAATGACCTTGTAATGTAAATTCTTAAACTGTACCTCCTTCTTCTGAGAACCTACAGCTGGCAATGCTTGCAATTTGTAGTCACTTCATGTGTAGGATATTTATGCTGATTGAAACTCCACAGGCTCATAAATTGTGATTTCTCCAGGCTGATTACCAATCCAGATATCCCAATAATCTGTTTCAAGCAGTGACCAAAAGAGGGTGCCTCAGGAAAACTTCAGGCATTTCCAAAGCAGGGAAATGATGAACAGTACCTGCATTGGAAAGTTTCTTTGTTTATGAGTGATCTTACGGCTTGAAGTGCGTGATTTTTATTTTCTTTTCAAATGCATTTTCCTCCTGCCTAATATAACTGGAATGGTGAATTCCACAGCTTTTTTCCCTTGTTGTACTTACCATATTCTTTTTCATAATAAGATTTCAGCTTCTTAATTCTCCTCTCCCTTAGATGGTGTGTCCTTTTTGTATGAACAACTAACTACACTGAAGACTGACAATTGGTATTTTTGTTCTGTTAAAATTTCTAACATTTCAAAAAAGTTATAATGAAATGTTTCATTTTGTGCAAGTTGTGTCATCTTGTTTCCCCTTCCTAATACCTCCCCAATAATTTTTGTGAAATCAGAGCACTTTGCTTTCTCAGTTCTTAGGAATTTTATGATATCACTATACTGTGTTTCCCTGCAAAGGCAATTTTCCACAGGCTGTTGTCAGAAAACTGTGAAATTGTAATTTTTTTTTTTTTTTTGATTCAAGGATAAAGTAGGGTGTTCCCCAGGTTTAGGGTAGAAAGTTATAATTGTGCATATTAGAGTGCTCTGGGGAAAAGATGCATTCCAAAGCACTCACAAAGGAAATTTTTTCCTGAAACCTTTGCCATCAGGACAGTGGACCTCATGAGGATTTGCTACTGTGTCCTTTCACCTGTCCTCCACAAATGATGATGGCACCGCACTGTCGCTATGACCATCACCCGCAATGCAGTGTGAAATCTCTTCCTGCTCATTCATTTCCAGCTTTCTTATAGACAACATTGAAATGCTTGCTGCCTGAAATGCTGATGACCACTGCAAGGGCCCAATGATAGATGAGGGAATGACAAGCTTACTCAAACAGCTGCAGCATACTTCTGAGAGGTCATCTGCTCTCAACTTTCACAAATCAAGAAGATGGGTTAATAAAATCCTCAGAGTCTCTGCAGTTGCTCTGCCTCTTGTTGATCAGAGATTGTGTCTAAAGAATGAGGCAACATCCAGCTTGTGGGTTAACATTGTCCTCAGGACAGGAGATGACTAGCAGTGGATGCAGGAAGCCTTTTGCATGTGGAGGGGCAGAGTGGAGGCCTTCTGCCAAGAACAGCGCCATGACTTTGTCATTGTTCAACAGCATTTCAGGAGCAACAGTTCAAGACGGTGGCTATCACATTGGGTAGCCTGACTGACCCAAACTGACTGCTCAACAACTAGCAATTTTGAGGTAGATAAATGCAAATGAAGACAGAAAAAGCTATCATCAAGGTATCTGTAGCCATTCTCCAACCCGATTCTTATGGATAGTGTTAATGGGAAACATGAGTGAGTTCATCAAGATGGTTTCTCACTGGGAGTGCCTGAACTGTTTGGATTCTGCAGATATTATGCTCTTCCAGTCCAGCACCTAAGCCACAGGAGCAGAGCTAAACTATGAGATCTACCACTAAGTTGCTCTCTGGGTTTTGGAGGACTATTCATGCAGGGTCGCTGTTATCTTAAAATGCTTCTTGGGAAAGACACAGTGCTTCATCCTTTGGCCCCCCCTGGATTCTTGTCTGTAGATGCCTACTCATTTGCCTTTATGAAGAAGAATATGCTAAATGAGCCGCAAAGGGTGGTATATGTTCAAGCCTTATTCATGAAATCCTGAGAGACTCCACTTGGGGGGAGCTGTCGGATCCAAGCACAGTGCTGTCAGATCCAACCTCCTTGAGCACTGGAAATTTTGATTTTTAAATTCTTGGCTGCCCCTAGAGTGGCTTTGCCCTGGAGTTTTGAACATAAATAGTCTCTTGTCCTGTGTCTAGGGGGCTCATGACACAGATCTGTCACAGAAAGTTGAGATCGCAAACAGCCTGCTTGGAGAAAATAAGGCATGTTTCTAATGGGAAAAAAGTCCTTGACAGGCAGAAACCTTGATTGTGATTCCTTTGAAATAATTTTTTAAAATTATATATTCCCACAAAACCCTTTTGTTTTGACAAATTCACATTTTCTACTGGAACGAAGCAGTCAGAAAATACCCAGCACTCCCTAAATTCCATTTAGTGAATGTATTATTCATGGCACCCTAAATAGTAGCTCTCAAAGCTGAAATGTCCCAGTCATTTCATTCCTCACATAATCAGTGTTTTCCCGAGCCTCTCTATTTTTGTTGCATGTCTGTAAGCTTTTTGCCACTTCCTTTTTTGATGAAGTAATCAAGTGCAGAACAGTGATTCAGAGGAATTGCTCTCATTGATTTATATTATGGTGTTCACTTTCAATATAATTTTCAACATCGCTCCTTTTGCATCCTATCATTCTATTTGTTCTTTTGATTGATGCCGTATATTGAGCAGAGACTGTTACTGAGTTGTTCGCAGAAGTATTCATGTCCTTTTTTCCCCTCTGTGGTTGCAGGTAATTTAGAGCCGTGAGTGCCATAAGGTGCGTTAGTAGGTCAGATTATTCTTCCTGGTGTCTATCACTCTCTTTTACTTCTGAGCCCTGTGAAGTAGGCAGGAAGTGGTTCTGCAATCAGTCTTACCCTGAAGGATCACAGCTTGAAATTTGGTCTGGGACTCTGTGAGCACACTGCATCAGCAGCCATCCAGGAGAGGCGTGGAGGAAATGTCTACCCCACAGAGAACTGTCTTCATCAAGTGTGCACTTCCTTGCTCTCAGAGTTACACACTCCAGTTGCAAGTTACCAGAGGAGCAAATACTAAAAGGAAGGCCACATTTCCTTAGTTTTCTCAAAGAACTGTGCTTCAGAGGCCTAGGTTTTACTGCAGACTGCATGTTGTATGAATAAATTCTTTCCTTGTATTACTCTAAAAATCATTTGATACATAACTGGTCAGCGTTATGGTTTAGGATGAGAACTAGCGAGATAAGTTCCTTCATTTAAATTGCTAATCCCAGTGTCATAAAACTGTCTGTGGTGTTTGCTTAAATGTTCTGTTTTTAAGAGACCTAAAGGCTTCCTGAAAAAATAACCTCTTGGCTGATGTGGAAATGCTCTGTGTTTGGGGCTTTTGTTAATCTTTTGTTATATGCTTTCAATTGGCCTTTCTAGCACCACCTATCTGCTGTGAGATGAGCACACCAACCAAACAATATGGGCTGTCTTCTACAGGCAAATACAAAGAGCAAATAACAATCAAGGAAAAAAAAAAAATAAAGAAAAAAGGCAAAATGTATTGTAACATGGATTTTTTTTTTTTTCCCCCTTAAAAAGTGTTAAATAATAGAGTGGTCAGCACAGAAATACATTTAAAAAATAAATGTTCTAGATTTCATTGATGAGGATTTTCTACATCTAGTAGGCAACTGCTGAGAGATCAGTTTAACTTCTTGGACTTTTGCACTGTAACAGTTTGATGCCTGTAAAACAAATAACATGGCTTAAACTAGAATTTTTTTTTTACAACAGCTGTCTTCTGTTAGATTCCGAGCTCAATCCTTCCTGCCAGCGGTTGCTCAGAAGAGAAATTTGTCAGCTACTAAAGCACTGAAGTAGGAATGATTCTTTGCATACATTTATAGCTCAATAGCAACAGAAGTTGTATTTCCAATTTACCTTTCAAATACTTCTTGTAAAAGTACTGTCCAGGAGAGTACCTGCTCATCCTAGCTTGCTCAGTCATGTCCTGAAAGTATGATAAAAGCAAGTGTTGCAAGAAAACTCTTCCTCCTAAAAGAGGAGCTTTACACATCCTACTGAATACTGCTCTTGCAAAGGGATGTAAGGGATTCCAGTGTTTGAAGGGGGCCTACAAAGATGCTGAAGAGGGACTCTTAATCAAAAATTGTAGCAATAGGACAAGGGGTAATGGGTTTAAACTTAAACAGAGAAAGTTAAGGTTAGATGTAATGAAAAAGTTTTTTACTCAGAGGGTCGTGAGGCACTGGAACAGGTTGCCCAGAGAAGTGGTTAATGCTGCATCTCTGGCAGTGTTCAAGGCCAGGTTGGACAGAGCCTTGGTTGACATAATTTAGCGAGAGGCTTCCCTGCCCATGTGTTGTGGTTTAAGCTCAGCCACCAATCCAGAACCACGCAGCTATTAGCCTATTCCCCCCCTTTCCTCCCCCCACTCGCAGAGGGATGGGGAGGAGAATCGAAAGAATGTAACTCCCACAGGTTGAGATAAGAACAGTAACTAAGGTATAAGACAAATCACTACTGCTATGACCAATAATAATAATGATAAGGGAAACAACAAGGGAAGAGAATACAGCTGCTCACCAGCCACCGACAAATACCCAGCCCGACCCATGCAGTGTTCTAAGCCTTCTGGGTAACTGCCCCCAGTTAATATAGTCGGCATGATGTGCTGTGGTGTGGAATACCTCTTTGGTCAGTTTGGGTCAGGTGTCCTGTCTCTGCTTTCTCCTGACTTCCCCTCCTCCCTGATAGAGCATGAGGCTCAGAAAGTCCTTTGTCAGACTAAACATTACTGAGCAGCAGCTACAAACATCAGCATTATCAGTGCTGTTCCCAGGCTGAAAGTCAGAACCACAGAACTGCACCAGCTACCAAGAGAAGAAAAAAATGACTGCTACTGCTGAACCCAGGACACCATGGCAGGAGGGTTGGAACTAAATGATTTTAAGGTCCTTTCTCAGCCTAACTATTCTGTGATTCTATGAAATATGGTATAAATGAATATTATCTCTGAATACCTCATATTAATGGTCAACCCACTAAAAATAACCCCAAACACCAGTCTTATGAGATGCCAACACTAAAAACTCAACTAGGCTTCCAGAAATATCAAATTGTTGTTTATTTTTCTTTCCCAAGGGATGATAAGTACTGAAAAAGAGGAGGAATCAAATTAACTTCTCTATGACTCCTGTGCAAACTCCACTCTTCTGACTGATTTATTAGCAGCACCTTGGCAAACACAGGGCCTGCAGTCAAGATTGCTCAGGTGTAGCTTAGCAGACTCTAGCAGATAAGCTTGTTAATGAAGCATAAGAAGTGGTGGCATCCTGCTCAGCCTCTCTGCTGTGCTAGGAGGGAGTGCACAAGCACTGCTTATTTTGCATGGGTTCTTTTGTATTTCAATGGAATTTAACTGCAGAAGTGTGACAGTGATTGGGTAAATGTCACCTTACTTTTAAGGTGACACTTCCCTTGCCTTTAGGTAAGACAGTGCTTTTCTGCTCCCCTGTTTCTCCCTTCTCACCTGCTCCCAGGATTTTCACTTACAAATGTCAAATAGTTACAATACTCCTCAGAGCATCAGGGAGGGCAGTTGGTTTGGTCCACATCTTAAGAGAAGAGTTTTCTTTGCAGTGTGAGTGGAAGGTTAGACAAAGTTAAACTCTAGGTAGGGTAAAAGGCTGCAGCAGTTTACAGTCACTGTCCAAGGCATGATTTGGGGTGTGAAGGTACCCTACAGTCTTGTTTAGGCTAATGGGAAAGAAGTGAGGTGTCAGTGTAACTGCACAAAAACTGTGAGGAGTGAGAAGTGGTGAAGATTTAACCTCATTTCTGGAATAAAAAACTGAGGTAGCTATGTTAATCAAGATAACTAAAGGGCCAGGTGTGGGCCAGGTAGAGACAAAGCATGAACCACAGAAGTTATTTAGGAGAAGTTGGAGGCAAAATAGCTAAGACTCATTGTGGGGGAAGAAATTCACTGGATAACTCAAATGATACACTGCCTGCCCCTTGGACAACTTCTGATTTATACAGTCCCCAAGCATGAATAGACACTTGGGCTGCCAGGTAGTACAGTGAAAATACCTCTGGGAAAGTCTTCATGAGCAGGTGGATGGGAAGTTGGTCAGACATGAAACATAAAAGCAGCAGAGCATTTGAACCTATTACATAAGCTGGATGTACCTCTTTCTTAGTACTCTGAATTGCCTTTTGTATTTAGCTTTCCAACTGTAAGGAGTGGGAGCATCCTTCTCTCTGCATCCTTATTGTATAGTACATTGCAGGTACATATTGGTGACCTCTGATTATCAACCCAAATCCACACCTAGTGTGTGTCACCTGTTTGCACCCAGGGGTTTATTAGCACATTTAGATTATGTTATAACTGCTCTGGTTATAATATTGAGCATCATAATATTGAATATAATATTGTTATAATTTTCTTGGATAATATTTGAGACTTGATGCTCTAACAGAGTTTATGAAACTTTAATTAAGTTTGATTAAATAGGGAGGAAAAAAAATGAAAAGGGGAGGAGGGAAAAGTCTAACATAAGACCAAGAAGGAAATAATTGAAAATATGTGCATGATTGAGATGTACAAGACAAGTACTAACAGATGAGGGAGTTGAAGAAGAACAAGTCAAGGGGATAAGGAAAAATAATTTTGTGAATTTGATGTGAATAGGTGTTATTTTATGGCCAGTTTGGAAGGGATGCTTACAGCTACAGCTTATAGCCTACAAGTGGCTTTTATATGAAAAAAAGTTTAAAGTCAGCAAAGCAAAACAGACAAACCAACCAAACAGGTGAACGACCTGAGGTTTTCAAAGAACTTTTTCTGGAAATGCATCTTGAGATTGAGGACTTCTGTGGGTTCTTTGGTACTTAATATCAACTCAGTACTTACTGTGACTTGGGAAGAGGAAGCAGAATTAAGCGAAGGAGGTTGATTTGGTTTGGTTTGGTTTGGTTTGGTTTGTTTTTTTTCCCCTTGTAGCTGGCCACCTAATTTATAACAGCATTTATGGGAACTTTGATATTTGGTTACACTCTTGTTCTTCCTTTGTTCTACAAGTTTCTTGGCAGTCAAAACATCATTTTGCACAGGATGGAAGTAAAAATACAAAAATACGAAGCTAATGTAGCCATTTCTTTTTGGAGCTGGTTTCTTTCTGAAAGAATATTAAAAACTAGAACAAATCGTAAAATGTAGGTACAAAATAAAATAGAAAGTATTGTTGATTTATACTCCTGGGTCTTCAAATTAAAATAAATACTGCTATTATAATTATTTGAGCTGCTAAGTAGTGATCAAGGTCTTTTTCTTTCTGTCCTCTGCCCTTGATACTCTGTACTGAAGTGCTATTGTACTTTACCCAACTTTCTATAAATGTCTGCTGTCACCATTGTATAGTGCTTAATAAATAAGAAATCATTTTCATTTTGCCAAACCAAAACAATTCAGAACCAATCAAGCATTTATTTTGTGGCCAGTCTTCTCTGGCTTTGCCTGATCTTCTCCTGTGAGACCCTGCTATATCTTTGATAAGGTTAAACTCTTAGGTCTTGCAAGATTCTGCCTTTTGAGATCTCAAAGGCAATCATTGTAATTATATTACTCTCTGTCCAGCTTTCACTGTACAAATAAATCACTCATGCGATGAATGCTCTTATATAACCTCAACTTCAGAGTTAAGTTTAAGAAGATTAAGACTTCAATTTTCATTGCACGATATCCACTTCAGCCAAAAGTATGTGCTGGGAATTGAACCATTAGCTTCCAAGTAAGAAGCTTGTATTTAAGCTGTTACAAAATACAGAGTGTGAGAAATAGACATGTAAATTTGACAGAATGTCCTGGGTTCAGCAGTAGCAGTCATTTTTCCCCTTCTTGGTAGCTGGTGCAGCACTGTGTTTTTTCACTTGTG
>JANRGW010029945.1:11144-22995 GCA_024733675.1 Psilopsiagon aymara
AACTGCGGCAGCTCTTTTAGGAGGGGGAGGTGGGTTAACAAACTGCGTGGCTGATTTACAGCTTAAACCACGACACAGAATTAAGAAAAATCCCCCTAATTATTGAGGAGTTGATTAACACAATACAACCTCTTTGGTGAAATATGGGCAGATACAGCACAGAATTAATTCATGTTATACCAGATAGGCACAACCCATAGATTCCTGTAAACCAGGAAATAACTCTACAACAGAGTGGTCTTTCTTCACAAAGAAATAGTAGCTCTGTGTGGGTTCTACCAGGAACTCCATGGCAAATGCTTTTAAATGCAACAGACCTCTTAGTTTGCTCTTTTCTCCTTCACTGATGTAGGTGATGTTATAGGGTGAGCCATAGACTGTGGTTCTCTTGAAAATTAAAAGTTAGAGCCATCCTGTACTACTGCTACAGTTAAGACCAGGATTGATTTTTTTCCCATACAACTGCTTTAGTTTAGTTTAGTTCTATTATTGCTGCTGCTTCCTCCTAATAAATATCCAGAATAAATCTATGTCAGTTATTACCGTTAATTGCATTTGCTTCTTAACTAAACAGGGTTGACTACAGTATAGGATCTAAATTCTAAATGTCTATTTATTAACACCTTGTAATGTTTGCATAAAGGAACATAGATAAATTCCAAATAATAGGTGCAAATTCAACATACTGAGATGTAATGGAATGTGACAGAGAAATGCTTTTGTCTTCTTTTGCAAGCAAAGAAGTAATATGTAGTTGCATATCTTTGTAACAGGTATGTTTTGACAATGAAGAGATTTTTGGCAGCTGAATAAAGTGACAGTGACAAATAAACTCAATTGTTCAGGTTAAAATAAATGTCCAGACTTCCACATGTCTGCACCTCACTGCAGGATAATGGACTTGTTACCAGCCACTTTTTGTTCCCCCAGTCATTTCAATCCTCTTGGTACTGATTAGAGGTGTTCATAGGCTGGGATAGATAATACTACACTGTTTCTAACAGGTTCTTTATTGCATGCTGAGAACATCTGATGCATCAGGTTTGCTAAGTATGCATAGATCAAAGGTAAACTTAACACTGAACTTACTACCATGTATGAT
The DNA here is from genome assembly GCA_024733675.1 of Psilopsiagon aymara. Lineage (NCBI taxonomy): Eukaryota > Metazoa > Chordata > Aves > Psittaciformes > Psittacidae > Psilopsiagon > Psilopsiagon aymara. The sequence continues at coordinate 12,247 of JANRGW010029945.1, forward strand.
TTATGTAAGGAATACCTGCCTTATCAAGAGTCTAATAGCTTATGCTGTTGGATGCCTGAAAAAAAATACAAGCACACAAAAACCACAAGAGAAGTTATACCCTAGTGTTTTGCTTTACTTGAGGTGGAACACGGGATTTTGATGTCTTCTGTAGGCTAGCTGATGATAATGCCAATGACTGGTGGACTTTGGCAAAGAGAAAAGGGAAAATAAAACCAAAGAGAAAGAGGCTTTTCCAAATATCTTATCATGAAAATGTGGTTTTGTTTCCTAAACGGAAAGAAGAATGGAAGAAACGAGTGACAAATGCAGCTTTCAAATTCAGGTCTTTGTATCATACTCTTCATCTCAATCGCTGAATGTAAATACCTTTGTTTTGGGAGTGGATGATCTTAGAGGACTCCTTTTGAAAATTCTCTCTTGCCCTTCCAAGCAAATTCCTGTGGCAGTTGAATTACTGATATGTGCTATTTCAGTAACAGATTCTTATTTACAAAAATTAGACAAAAATCTATGTAAATTGTTCCAGGGCCAGAAAAAGGGATGAATAAAATATAAAAGTGCCAACGTTTGAGTGAGTGTGCATGATAGAAAAGAGGAGTTTGCAAAGTTCTTCAGGTTAATCTTAGAGGGAATATAGCACATAAATTTAGGAGAAGAAATAACATGAGTTATTTGTAACACCTCCCAGGTTCTGCAGCCTGGTGCTGCAAAAGTCTGAGTTGTAAGGTTTGTAAAAAGAGATGGATTTTGGGTACATTCTATTTTTTTAGAACTAGATCCTCTTACTCCTATTGCTTATTTGAGTCCTAATATTTACGAGCAGAATGTGTAACACTCACAAATTCTAGTTGATGGTACACAGATATATTCCTTTTGTATCAACACACACACAATATTTGAATTCCAAAAAGAGCTTTTTTACCTCAGCCAGAAGGAAAATGCTTAACATGGTCTTGATATTAAAGGATACAAGTGTATAACTAAATGGGGTTTAATGAAGGCTGAAGGTGAATACTGAGTCTAGTATTGCCAGTAAGGGTGGATTAATTAGTGAATAAACTATTAGTTTCTGTGGGATTAGCAGCTGTTAGAGATGAGCTGAACAGATCCTTCCTTAAATAATTAAAAGGCTGCTGAGAATGATGCAGGATTTATGATGTTAGATAGCATGGATATAGTAAAGTGGATAAGGTATTTATTCAGGAAGGCAAATGCAGAACAGATTTACTTCTCTCCCATACATCCTTCAGAACTCCCTCTTCTCTCTTCACTTAGTAAACAATCCTAGCCTGACAGTCTTCTTAAAATGCTTTTTGTTTTAAAATTCTAGATTTAACAATATTAACTATTTAAGATGTTAACAACATCTGTTGCCTGGGATACACTGCAAGTATTTTAATGGAATCTCTTCTTTCATATTAAGATAGAAAATCCCTGTTTTAAAATGTCTTCAGCTTCTAACCACATAAATGGTATCAAATACTTTTTCAGTTCAGCTCTGTGTTTAGCCTGGCTGATATTCTGAACCTCTGTATTTGTGCTTGGCTTCCAAGAACCAGAATTAACTGTTCTGAAAGAGTAGAAAATGGAGAGAATGAAATTTCAGACACACTAAGTTAAGATCATAGCAATACATGGATGTATGTTCATGCGTAGTCTATTAACATAAAGGCATTGGGATTATGTTAACTATTAACTTCCATTAAATATAAGCTGGTGATCTCCTAGAGATTTAAAAAGGCAACACACAAAATGAAAAGTGCAGAAGTTATTGTTTAATTAAACCATGCTGACTTCTATTGTGATTATTGTACTGACACTATTTTTGTAGAATGAAGTAAAGGGACGCTAGATATGTCACTAGTTTCTCTCCTTCAAGGAATCCTTCACTCATATCTGAGCCTTGGCTTAGTTCTTCAGTATCTGTTTTGGTGCAAATCAATGTATATTACAAATTCCTGCTCTTAAAGCTAAACTTTTTATATATTCTTTTTTTAATTTAAATATATATTTTATGGAAGAAATAAAATAGTTGACAATGAACTATTTTGCTATTTGCACTATGTTCCCTGTCTTCTACTAGTGGGAGAGTAATAATTAATAAAACTATTGAAGCTTGGACAAGATTTTCGACTCTAATGTTTTTTCACAGTGTTTTTCTTTATTAAGATAACAGTTTCAAAATTGTAACAGAAGATTGCACTTAATTTATACAGAAAACTACTTTTTGCATACAGTTAAAAAGATTCTTCATGGATATCCTGCCTTTGCAGGACAACTGTCAGTACTGTATAAGTAATATTGCCTAATTTAAATGAATTTCTTATGCTTTTTTTCATACTTGGAAATGGTCAGCATTGACATCCCAATTGAAACAATTTTCTTTGAGAATACATGTGGGGTTTTTTTTCAGTCTTCTGGGGGAGAAGACAGGTTTGGGGTTTTTAGTTTTATTTTGAGGTTTTTTACAGTTGAATTTAATCCTCTAGAGTTTTACTAATTTGCTCACATAAAATGGTACTTTAGAAACCTTTAATGTATTTTTTATAATTCAAAAATAAGGTTATTTTCTAAAAGCAACTGCAAGCTCACTTGCTTTGAAGTGCTATTAGTACCTGAACTGTTTATCATTGATATAGTGACTTTTCTGTGGGTCTAGTTCTGTATCATTAAAGTTGTGAAAAGCTTTGCTAGTAACTCCAGTGAGCATCAGAAACTCCATGCTACATCATGTTTATAGTATTTGTCTCATTTTTAACAAGACAGTATAGGATCAAAACATATTTGATTCGCATTCTATAAATTTTAAATCTCTCAACTTCTTACTGTTTTTCCACCTCCCACAGCGTTTGAAGTCTTCACTACTTGTGCTGGTCTGGATTTGTAAAGTAATTATTAAAAGCCTTTGATTTTTATAAGAGATCTGAAACATTTCTACTGATTAATTATTGATTTCCCAAGTGGTTCAGTCCTGCCAATTTGTAATAAATATTTAAGATTTCAATGGAATAAAGATGGTTGGTTTTGAGGTACTGTTTTATTGTGTTCATTTGGTTTTTCTTCTTTTTAGTTTTGCCTTCATGATTTTGAAGTTTGAAGAAAGAGGACTTCTACTAAGACTCAATGTATTTTTATCTATATGGATTTTAATGTGTACTGAATATATTTGACTTAGTGTTGATGGCTTGTCCTTGAAATCAGCAAAACTAATCAGTTATTCTATCTCTGCAAATACACATTAGGCCAGGCTGCAATCCCACAACAGCTTGCACATGTCCATAATTTCACATACTCAAAATCTTAAACTGTAGCTGAATGGCTTCAGGAAGGATTATGAAGACTGATGAGGATTCTTATATAATGTGTTGGGAGAACTAGAACTTTAGGAAGTGAATTAAAAAAATCCCAAGCTTGGGTGAAGGCCTCCTAGAGCTGGTTGGAAGCAGCTGTGTACAATGTATAATCTCTGTTTCCTCTGTGGAGCTTTAGTGCTGTAGTCAGACCACTCACTGCAAAAGATGTGATTCTACTTGAAATTCAGAAAGCAGAATCTTATCCTGAAAGTAATCCCCTAACCTTTTTTCAGTACTCTCTAAAAGGACAGTAAGAGCAAATCACTGAATTTTCAAAGCATGACTGCTGTAGAAAGAAAGAGTAGTGACAGCCTATTATTTCCTGATAGTTAAAATAATAGGATGTGGAAAATATGGCTTTGTTATCTCACCTTCTTTTAAATAATTCATGGTTAACTCAGCTGGACAGAAAATAAGATAGAGCCAGGACACCTGCACACTGTGCTGAGAGCTGTCTTTCCACCCAGCTTGGGCCACTTCAGGATCTTTTACCAGTCTCATAGATTATCTGCAGCAATTGTTTATTGGTGACTGTACAAAACAGATAGATAACATTAATTAGCTAGGAGGGTAAGTATTAATATACTCACCAGGTCCAATGAAGAGACTGTGCCAACCCAACAGTTGCCTGTGAAGTGAGGAGGTATTAGCCTCTGCAGCTCTTTCGTTTAAAGTAATCCTTCATGCTGTTGTGTTGCTGTCTATTCCTCACAATTTTTTTCCATATAAGATTTTTATCCTTTTATGTTAGTATTTTTACTCTTAAATCAGTGAGCTCCTTGCTGTCCCATCCCGACAATATGTGCACTTCTGAAAATGCCTTCATATGAAATTTTGTCTAGCTTACTTCTAAATCACTTTCTGAATTCAAAGGGTTGAGAGTTGAGATTTGTAGGAGGCTCATTTGTACTTTCAGATCTTCTTGATGAAAACAAATACGCCATCAAGGAAGGTTGTATTGGCCCAAATATGAAATACTTTGACCTCTTTTATACTACCATTTCAGGGCCACCTGGGCATTGGCTAGACTGTTATATCTGTGGGCTGATTCTCCTGGCATGCTCTTTCTGCTTTTGGAAAATAACATGCACACATATTTTAAACATGGCTAAAAAATCCTCTTTATTTCAGGCAGTTAAGGCATTCCACAGCATAATTTTCTTTCATACCACTGTCAAGCACAATCCTGTATTGTTATGGCAGCTATTCACAAACCTATTCTGGGTCTTCTGCTTACAAAGTCCTTGCCAGCCTGGGAAAGATGCTGCTGTTAGCATCTAGGCATTCTAATGTTATTACTGCTTCTCTTTAAAAATCAAAGCTATCCTTTCCTTGAGAGATACTTAAATTCATCTAAGCTCAAAAGCTCAAAAAGGATGTATAAATCATGTAGTCTTACCTACTCAGTATGACAGGCTTTCAAATTTTACACTGCTGTCTTACATCAAACCCAAAGGCTTGTTAAGGCTTGAAGTCTTATGCTGTTTGTGGTAGGATGTTATCTGCAACCTAGCTCAGTAGGTCACTTTTGCTTGACATTTTTTTATGTGTACAATGGAAACAGGTTATATGCAGCTTAAGAGTTTTATATTCTTTCATGTTAGTATTTTTCCTCATGAATCCTTGAGCCAGTCACTATCTCAACAACTATACTCTGGTTTTATTATCTGCAGTAGCCTTAGCTTAGTAACTTTCTTTCGGCTTAGCAATAACAATTTTTAGCAGATCCTACTCTTGACTATGTAGCTGTCCTGTATCAAGCTGTGCTGTATGATACTGCAGAGCTGCAGCATTAATGTCCAAGTAGGAGAAACAGATTACATGAGCCGTGGTAGACAGCCCAAACAGCATCTGTTGTTGCAGGGACATGACTTCATTTCTCACATAAACTCAATATTCCTGCTTTAGATCTTTTAAGGTTATTGTTGCCTCTTTTAGAAGATCTGGAGGATTGTGAGACACTTACAAGCTTTTTGAAACCCTTCTGAGTATCCTAAGGGAGTATTTGTATTCTAAGGGTGTAACCTGCATCTTAATTCTGGAACAGAGGTCTCTGGTATTTGACTGCATTGTAACAAACACTGTAGCACTGTAAATGCTTGTTCAAAGATTCATGTTCCTCTTTAATAGTAACTTTCTAATTATGCATTGCGAAGTTACAGTGTGATTTGCATCTACTTCTGGGACAGTACTGTACACATTTCCTATATAATTATTTGTATATATTCTCTTTTGATCCATACTTTCCATAAAGACATATCCATAATTAATGTCACAGGTCTGTATTTATTTCCAGAGATAAAAAAGTATTAATTCCCATAGCTCATTTGGACCTGCAGGGGAATAGCAATTCTTAGACCGAAATAAGCTGTTCAGCATTCCTCTGTGGGGTTTGTTTTGGTTTTTTTTTTCTTAGAGCAGCTACTTGAATATGTACCAAATGAACATATTTAGCACTTACATTAACTGCATTCAGATAACTCATCTGTTAAAAGAAACCCCCCAAAAAACATGCACATAGATCTTTGCAACTCTGAATGTAAACAGAAAAAAAAAAGGAAAATACAATCACTGAATATAATATTGTAATAAAACATCAGAACACATAAAAACCTCAGTCACCAAGGTATTGGCTTCATATGGACTCATAATTAATTCATAGTCTGCCTCAACTGCGGCTGGGGAAAGGACATAAACAAGGAATGTGGAGTTTTGTTGTTTTCCCTTCTGTGACTTCCTTTCTGCCAGATTCCAAATGAAATGAAACCAAAGCTGGCACTACACAAAAATTTGATTCAGACGCTAAAGCCATTAAGCATACATTTCCTAAATAAAAAATGTGCTGTTTGCAAGCTGCCTTGACATGGTCCACAAAGTCTAGTACATAAAAAAAACAGCCTAGTGAATTGTCAAATGCTACTGACATAAATAAAAACAAAGCTCCTCTGCCCCTTCCTTCTTTAATCTCTTACAATTTCTGTGTGAATATAATACTCAAGATAAAACAGTTATAAGCCTAAAGGCAGAAGGAGAATGGTTTTCTGTACCACCTTGTCACTGCAGTACAATTGGAGATGTAATAATTTTTTATTTTAAAAAGTGTTTACACCATTTCAGATTTTTATCCAAATGAAGAGCTAGGGCTCTTGCCTCTTCCCTGCAGATGTCAGCTGTAATCAGTCCTTCTTAGAGGTTAAGTCTCTAAAGCATATCCTAGGTGTCCAAACTATGGTATTGAGAAAGTAATGGTGAGTTTTTGATGTCTTCCTGCCTAGGCACTAGTTGTACTTTCTAACTGGATCAGAGACAATGTCTGAAGCATACAATGGGCAACTTATAAAGCAAGGCAACTGTCAGTGTTTCAATTTGCTATACCTAAGCCTCCACATCCACCGAAAATAATTAAATATCTATAAATCAAAGCTCTTAAGAAGTACTGATATTACTGTAACTGCTGCTACTGTGACTCTGCTTATCTTGGTGGAGTCAACCAGTGAATTTCACCTGTTCTCAACCACTGTAGTTTTATGCTCAGATTCCAGAGTGTATTTGAGGCTACTGATTAAAGTAAACTTCTAGTTATCATTATATTGTAACCTGAGCTCAACTGACTCCCTGCAGCTGTGCATATTCCTATAAATTTATTTAACTGATCCTGCCATGAGACCCACTGCAGTGGCTGACAATAGTTGCAATAAGGTCTGTGATTCTGTCTGACAATTTTCTTATATGTAAATAACCCACAAAGAAAGCTAATAAAACAAATGGCCAGTGAACATACTTTCCTCTCTTTGAAAGCTTCAGTGGTACAAATGGCACAGTTATGTTATCCCTTCTGTCTCAAAAATTTAAGTGGGCAAATGGGATGTTGTTAAAACACTTCTTTTTTCATCTGGAAATCAGCACACTAGTTACTTTATGCGGTAGGCGAGGACCCTCCAGTGGTGGGAGAATGATGACAATCAATATGCTCATGCATCAAACTCGTTTATTGCATCTGAGGGCTTCACATATATATCCTTCGGGTTCATTATGCACACTGGTCAAGATATGATTGGTCACATTCAAACGATTACCAACATACAATTGGCTAAGCATAATGTTATAATGTTACATTTGCCAAACCCCTCCCTCTTGCGGTTTGCACCTCTGCTTTTTGCTTCCTAATAGGGGTTCTTCAGTACTTCCCTCACTGCTCAAGGTCGAGCCGTGCTTGTGGGTGATGGGCTCCTCGCTGTCATGATGCTGTGGTCTCCAGCCGTTGCAGCTGTCCATGGCCCTGCTCAAACATCCATTCCCCAACAACTTTACTACTCACAAATGCCATCTGAGTTGCATAAAATCAACTTTTCCAAGAAAACTAACGTATATCTGGAAGCTAAGTCAGAAACTAGCTTTCTTCGATACATAGTTTACTGCAAAAGAAAGGACAGAAATCTTTGTGTTTGGTTTTGTGCTTCTTTTATACGTAACTAAGGAAGCTTAGGTCTGAGACAGAATGGTTAGAATGCTGAATTTAGTCACAGAGGCATTCTTTAATCCTACTGGTATTTCTAATAGTAATATTCTTGTATCATTGACAATGTTAGGGAAATTATCTTTTGTCTGCCAGCGGCTTCTCTGATGTACATGGGGTCTTCTGGAAATGTTTTATGGGAGAGAAACAAAGCAAAGCATAGACTTCGCCAGCTTCAGAATTGGAAAGATCAAAGTTGGAGAGGCAGCAAATTTAAAAATGTAGGAAGATGAAGTTTACACACATATGCTGAAATATATGCTCTGTGTAGACACAGGAGATCTTGGATATTGAAAAGGTTTATCAAAGTCAATAAGAAAAGCCAAATGTTGTAACTGCAGTCACATACATAGATCTTTGCAGGACCCAGGACTTTGTTCATAAGACTTGTCACAGTTTTGTTTCATGACATGTCACTTTGAGAATTTCTTTATTTCAAAATGAGTGGAAAACAAAAAGTAATCTCTCGATATACTAATTTTTAAAATCCATTACTTGGCCTTGAAAATTAAATATTTACTGGAAAAAAAATTAAAAAAAAATCACCACTTGTTTTTCCTCATCTCCTGCCTACCTCTTCACCTAAATTAGCGAAAAAAGTGTCCTTAATACGTCACCTTTTTTCCTAAGGCACTTTTAAGCTTATGTGTTGCCCTTTTAACACCTACGAATAATATAATTCCATTTATAGGTTTCACACAGGCATAAATTCTAATACTGCACGTGATACTGAATTAAATTAGTATTTTACTGTATAATTAATATAATATCAAATTAAATTAGTATCTCACTGAATATAGAGTCTTAGACATAGACAAGGCTACAAGGATTCTTAAGCTATAATTTTACTGTGTATAGAAGATATAGAGGAAAAGAAGGCATGCAATAAGAGAACCACATGTCTTCTCTCAAACTAATGTAGGCCTTCCTCGTGTTGATAAGGCCTGAGAAATAGGTAAATGGCTATGAAAGAAAAGAACTCTTGGAGCCTCGCAGGGTCATAAATTAGACCAAATAAGAACATAAATTAGACCAAATAAGAACTAAATAGAACCGATAAGAACATGGAATGGCTAAATACATTCCAATATCCTTAACTAAGGGGTTTCCATAAAGGATAAAATGAGTGGGGGCGTTTCTTCCCAAAATGACCCCCATGGCCCACAGAGACCACTCAAAATTCACAGCGCTTGCACAGCAGACTCATCTGCCCAAATTACCATATGCATGAGTAATGAGAATTGGGTGGGCATTTTGTGGAATTATAATGAATATGTGTATAACGATTATATATGAGCTGTAAACTGTCTCTTCTTGTGTGCATGATAGGCAGAGAAATACCCCATGCACCTGGTACCATGGGAAAGTAATGCCGGCTTCCTAAACATTCAGTCTGGTTAGAGAGTTTATTTCCCAGATTTCAGTGACACATGCACATATATACGCAAGTTTAACCATGCCATTTTGAATAGCTCTCAGTACTACAGTTAGGAAAACATATAGGGATGAAGTTAAATGTCAGCAAGTTAATGACATAAGGGTCAGCATTTTACCTTTACTTTCCTTGTAGCAGAGTATTTCCCAACCTGCATCTTTTCAGTGGGGTGATGACTTTTTATGGCAGATTTAGTGAAGTCTTGACATTAATTTTACAAAATGTGTACTGGGAACTTGTCAGGTGGTTTCAAATTCAGGCAACTCTTGTCCTTTTGTCTTCATTTACAACCCAGTGGCTATCCCTCCTGGTGTCCTAGTTTTTGACAGAAATTGATGACATGCAGAAGTTGGAAGCACATTCTTCCTCTATCGGAAAAATACACACTTCTTTATAAATGGGTGCAGCCTTTTCTCCTCTGGATATGAATATGTGCTTTGGCTAACTGATATTTCTAATCCTCTTTCAGTAAAACATGTCTGTGCCAGTTTCATAATCTTCAATTTATCTGCATTTACAGGAAAATTTCTCAGGATAGCATCTTTTGTTAGTTTTCATTTTCTGCTCCCATGTTGCACTATCAATAGTAGTTTTATGTGATTCTACTCGTCCTTCCATAACATGCTTGAATCGAGGGAATCTTAGCTCACATTCCCTACTTCTTCCCTGAAATAATACTTTTCAATCTGTGTACATTCACCTTCTGCATCTAGATCCTGGCCTTTTCCATGCATGCATAGGGCCAGCAGGAAAAGGTGCTAATAGGAGAAGACAGTGTGGTACACAGGCACATAGACTTATAAGATATTAGACTTCAGATATTGACTGAATAGAAAATATTGGTAGGAAAAGGGAAGCAAAAGAAAGACTGAAGCCTGGACCCTAGTTGATATCAACGCTGAGGAAACTCTCAACACTTATTTTGAGATCACATAGGCAAACCTCAGACAGTAAATTGTGTTCGTCTGAAAGACATTTAAAAATGGGGAAGGCTGTATGTGTACAACACTTAACTCATCCCAGAAAGGAAAGTATGGAAGCTGAAATTCTGGCTATAGGTTGCTTATATCTCTGTTAATTAACGGTTAAATGACAATTAATTTAAATGGCAAAACTGTCATCATTTTTTGGCAGATGTTTAGGTAAGATGAGTGATAGCTGGAACTAGGCTTCCCTGTCTCTCAGTTAATGAAGCCTCTAAGGGGAAATATATAGCTTGCGCAGGCAACACTAAAAAGCTGTAAATGAGTGATGCTGAGAACATAGCTAAGAGGGCAGTCTGTGCAGCAGCTTTGCTTGGGAAGGGCAGAAGAAAGAACTTCTTCATTTGGAGGACAGAAACTGTCATAGTTTAAGCCATAAATTAGCCACGCAGTTTGTTAACCCACCTCCCCCTCCTAAAAGAGCTGCCGCAGTTTAAGCTGTAAAACAAGCAGTTTTGT